>JABFOV010004427.1:0-13968 GCA_022817685.1 Aradophagus sp. ZL-2020 | reverse complement strand
TCCTTGCCCTCCTTACTCCAGCCCGTGATCTTCCTGCCGAGCGACAGGTTGGTCGGGGTGCTTTGCGAGCCGCTCTTCCGCACGACGCTGCACAGGCGGTGCTCGTGGCGGCGCCTCGGTTGGTGCTTCTCCCGCTTGGCGGCCGAGTCGACCGACACCGAGGAGGACGTCGAGGACAGGGTCGCCGATTTGGCGACGATCTTCGGCAGGCGGTTCTTGCGCACGCTCGAGGTCGACCTGTCGATCAGCGTGTCTCGCTCCTCGCTCGAGACGTCGTCGCTCTCCTCCGGCAGCTCGGACGAGAAGCTGCCGCTGATCTTGTCATTGTGCGGGTCCTGCTTCCAGGACCAGTCGCAGGAGAAGCTGGAAGAGGTGGTCTCTTGGTCGAGGGCCTGCGGCCGGCCATTCGACGAGACGGATTTGACGAGCGGCCGGCGCGCCGGGGCCTTGCGCGACTCGTGGGTGTCGCTGCTGACCGAAGACTCCGGGTCCTCGCGCTCGAACAGCTCGGCCCGGAGCTCGGCGCCGGGGGGCTGGGGCCGCGGCTTGGCGGGCTTCGGCGCGGCGATCTGCTTCCTGCGGATGACCACCGGTGGCGGCAATCGGGCCAGCGGGCCAGAATCGCAGGCCGCCAGGGCTATCTCCTCGCTGGACGGTGCCGGTGGCTGCGTCCTGGACCGCTCGGCGCGCCCCGGGCGCTGAATCTTGGCGAGTGGCGCGCGCCACTCGGCCCCGCGGAGTCACCCGCGGCGCTCAGCCGTGCAGTTGCGGCCGCGCGTCCCGACGGCCCATCGAACTTGTTGATCGCGGATTGTGCGGAGGGTAATCTCATGTGCGCTTCGCAGCCGCTGGATGGATTGGAACGGACTGGCGCTGGGGCGGCCGGCTGAGCGCGCCGTCGAATCAGGTTGGATGGAACTGATGGTGGATCCTCGTGCCCATCGCGGCACGCATGCCCGCCGCCTGGTCACACGGCCCGAGTTGTGCGATATTTCACGACGCTGTCAGCAGAGCGCGCGGCGAAGAGCGACGGCGCTCTTCGAACATCGGCGATGGTCCGGCGCGACTCGGAGCCGTCCACTTTACGAGCGCCGCATTGCGAGCCACTCGAACCGACCGTGCGCCACTTGTTTCGGCTTCGACGAATCCTTCGACGCATCCGACGGCCCGCGCCCGACTTCCGGCTGCAGCGGCGGACCTGCCGACGAAGCGCCGTCCGCGGCTAAGCTGCCACTCGCGGCTCCCCGTGGACGACGACTCCGCGCACCATCTCGCTTCGATTGTCGCCCTCTCCCCGTCGTTCGGCGCTGCTGCTGCTGCTGCTGCTGCTGCTGCTGCTGCTGCCTCGGTCCAGTTCCGCACGGCACGGCGGCCCGCTGTGCGTTCGGTCGCGCGCGCACTCGGCACGTACACTTCGTACCACGTCGCTGCGACCCGACCCACCTGCGCTTATTGATTCGCCAGTCGTATGAGAGACCGCGAGCCAGCGCAGCGCCGCCGGCATGTGCGCATGCACGCCGCAAAGTCCGACGGGTTGAAGCCACTCAGGCGCGCGCCAACCGGCTCCGCGCCAACCTCACACCAAGCGCCAAAATATATCGATGCCTGCGAGCAGGAGCCCTCGTCCTTAAATCGCCAATTAAAAAGCTCCGTTCTCTCTTTATTGATTCGATGAAGGGCATTTTGCATTGCAAATTCGACGGTGAAAGTTTTTTTTTTTTTTTTTTTAACTATTGATATATTGTGCCTTCGTGTAGTCGATGTTGTTGTATATGCTTGATTAGAAGAAACGAAATATTCGAATAGTCAACGTGTATTCTGAAGTCAGATATTTTATGTATACAAGTATTCGAATCGTTTGTTGTATGAAGCGTATTTTTTATATTTCTTGTAGTAACAATCAGTAATGCTTGTCGTAGGAGTAATGTATGATCAGCAGGTACACCTATTACGCAAAATTTCGACCGGACGGAATCACCTGGTGCATTTTTCAGACGAACACTCAGATGAATCGAATCATCCAATCTCTCTGATGAAGACCGAGAAGAATAAAATTATTTGGAACACTTTTTACTCGAGCATGCGACTGAGTCACCTAAAAAAAACGTATATTTAACAGCATACTTAATTTTACGTTTTGACTAAAAGCGACAAGTAGTTGTAAAAATTAATGCATATTTCTGGAAGTACGAAATATATTTACGTATATATTGTTTTATATCTTTTTTTTTTTCTCTTTTTCTATATTTTCGTCCGTGTGGGACGCGTGGCCGTTCGTGTTTATCTTGGCTCCGGCGCCCCGCAACCTCGACCCTCTTACTCTCCGCGAAGCTCTCCGTCTTTTTCTCTCTGTCCACACCGCGCCGCTTTTTTCCGCCTCGCTTTTGACTGCGGTCTGGCTCGGCGCGGCCTTTGCGCCGCTGTTGTCTCCTCTACAGTGCGTTCCGCCTTTCTGGAAGACTTCTTCCCCCGAGCTCCCAGATCTGGTCTTAATTTTAGAACGGCGCAATAGCACGGCCCGCCGCGCGTCAAAGCCGCGTGGAATTTTTTTCTCGCCTGGCGGAATTCATCGCATTGATTCGTTGCGCGGTTTATTTAAAGAGACGCGATTTTGCAATGTCGCCGATTACGATCCGCCGCGGTGACGGACAAACGGCCTCGATCGGCGCAGTCGCATTGACCGTCGGTGCGCGTCTTGTTGGTTACAGTGCCGGTAAGTCGGTTATTCGGGAAAAGCGTATTCTTCAAAAGTTGATATCAAGCGAGTAAAATTAGTTCTTAAGGTGATTCTTCAAGCCTTTATTACTAGACTAGGGTACTTTTAAATAATATTGTTAACCACTATAATTTAAGAAATTATCTAATGTTCTCCCGTTGTCAAACATTAACTGAAATTTTGTCATTTGAAATTGCAATTTGAAAAGACACCAACTCACTCGAAATTAAGTGACTCCAGACATGAGGAATCACCTTAGGTTTTAATACGTTTCGTTGATTCAAATTAACATTTAATATTAATTTTCGGGCTTTGTGAATCGCACGATATTTGTGTTCTCATGTTCGAATGGTATTGTTTTGAAAAAATCGAAATATTGTTGTTGTGAAGGTTTCAGCAAACAAGCATGTTATTTTCTATAGCAACATAGTTGAATATAAGTCCAATTTTAAGGTGCAAGCGTGCACCTGAGAGACATGAAGATTTTTTTTTTTTTTTTTTTTTTTTGTCGTAATAGATTACTCATATGTTTCTGTATGTCGCGTTTCGTAAACAGCGTTAACTTTAATCAAACTTTTGTGACAAAATTTCAAAGTTCCTAATTTACATTTATATCATTTTCTATAATTTATAATAATGAAATTGTATAATTTTTCAAGTCAATAAATTATATATAATGTAAAAAAGATTGTATAATAAAATAAAAAGTCTAAAACTTGTATCATGATTATTGGAAAGTTTGTTGATAATTACCAACAAACAATTTTGTTTGCCATTAAACTAACAAAATATAATTTGAGAAATCGGTCGATGAAATCGAGCAGTTTAGTAAATAATATCAATAAATATTCATGTAAAAATAACTTTATCTACTGAAATTACTCGCAGTTAGATTTTTATAAATCATATCTAAGCTTATTATTATCTATGAAATTATATTATCGATTAAATTTTTTATCTCATGGACTAATAATTTTATTCTACGTCATTTGAGCGTGCAAAGTGCATAATTACCATAAAAAGTTTTATATATGTGACGAATACTATAAACATATTCATTCGACGTAAATTTTTGCTCCAACATTTTTCTGTAAGTTTATTTTACAATGCATTGTTTTTTCTTGAACTGTTATAGTAATTTCTCATAAACAATATACTTTAACGGTATCTATTGAACATAAAAAAACTTTTTATTGATAAAGTTATTTCACGTAACCTGTTCCAATAACACCAGTGTTGCATTAACGATTTCATAAAAAATATCATTGCAAACGTCGATCAACGAGAATTAAATTATTATATATATATTATATAGAGTTATTCAAGGTGTAAAGGAAAATGTTGAAATATATGACATAATATTATTAAATAATTATAATATGTATAAAAAATTATAAATCAAACTTAAATGAATTCAACGAATCAAAATATCATGTTTAAGCTGGCACCTACATTTCAAAATGCAAAATGAATTAATCAGATTATCTGAATATCCGATTAGGATTCACTCATTCGAGTCGGAAATGCACGAACGAAAGATCAAATAGTGTGCATACAATTTGCGAACTGAGAAATTTTGGTCAAAAGTTCGAACCGAGGGACACCGCGCATATTGCGACGAGGGGCACACATCCAATTTGTAAATCTGATGTGTCGAAAGCTTATTGTTGTCTCTATGCATTGCGCCAAACCAAACCTCCCGATTCCGTGATTTCTAGGTATTTTTTCGTTTCTTTTTTTTCTTTTTTTTTTTTTTTTTTGTACAACATTGTAACATAGGCAGCATAAAAGAAGTGATTTTGAACGGCTTCCAAATTATTTAACTAAATTACGAAACTCCGTGCAAACTTCGAAAAAGTGACAAGTAGAACACTTAAAATTAAATTCTAGCTGTAGAGTTGAATGTGTGAATTATCGATATGGGTGAACTTTTTTAACGTCGCAATCTGAGATTAATCTGGCTAATCGCCCGATAATGCAAGCTCGCAATAAAAATTGATAATGAACACAGTTCCATCTTACTTGAATTACGACATGTTTTGCTCGAAAGTTCTTCTTTTAAGTCGAGTTTCAATTCAACACTATCAGTCTTTAATTTTCACCGTTGTTAGGAAATAATAATTTAAAATGAAGAAAATAACACGTGACCTTTTCGCGGAAAGTATAAATCCCTTGATAGATAATATTGGATCGTTTGTTATTTATTGTGAAACTGAATAATGTTCACGCGATGACGATGATTGGCAAACGTGTTTGATGTGAAAAATAATGCTCAACGTCGTTAAAATTGTTTACTTCGGCAAATAAAGATATGGAGAAATAGGAATTTCTTTGCGCAATGTTTTTTCTTCAATCAATCCAATTATTTCAGTTCTAAAGCTGAGTTTCTGTGAAAAGTCACTCGATAAATATTCATTATGCTCGTGATGGAGCGGTAAGAATAGCTCTTTTTAATTTGATGTCTTAAAATATTCACAATTTTTTTGACTGGAAAGTACAGTAATTTATTCAAATGAATTTTCCAAAGAAAGCAGAACGTCGTATCAGCCGCAGTATCGCAACAAAAAATAATCGACCGTAACAGCGAAGGTGCTATAAATCCAAAAGTTTTACCATTTGGAATTGATTTTCTATATCTCATTATTTTGCTAGTAGTTTTATCGATAGAAAAAACATTAATTAATTGCTTGATTAATTAATACTGTCAATAACTTTTTTTAATAATTTGATTAAACAAATGTTATAAATTGATCAATATTCATGTTATATCGATAGATCAATCAAAAGAATAATATCAAATTTTGAATTATGTAAGATTTTTCAAAGGTGTAAGTAAACTTATGTGTACGTATATATTTAAAAAATGTATCCGATAAAATTAACCAACCAACGTAGAAGATCGCTAGTCAATTTTACAGATGCAATTTTTTGACTACTTTAAATAATATTGAGTTAAAAAAAAAAAAAAAAAAAAACTGGCGCAAAGCTGTTAAATTGCTAAGCTTCGCGTTACATTACCTTTATCTTTTTTAACACAAAAAGATATAAATCTTATAGAATTCGCCATTTTTCTCATTTTCTTTTTTATAGTTGAATTTTTCACTTCTAAATCCCCTTAAAGTTTGTTCATCGTGCTACTTTATCGATAGTATAAATATCTATTCTTTTACGCGAGTAAATCTCAGAACAAATGAAAAAATAGTACAAGAGGTAGTAGGACTTGTGGATTACCGGACAATTGTTGTTTTATGTGACCATGAAATGAAAAAAATAATATTAATAAAATAAAAGTGAACTGTTATTGAATATTTTTCTTCCACATACCAAATCAATCGAAATTTACATTTATTACATTCAAATTTATTTTTTATATTATAACAAGCGCACAACTTGTACGAACAAAAACACAAACCAAGATGAGAAGAGTGACTTATTGTTCCTTTTATATCATTCATTAATATTACTTTCTTAAACCAATATGATGTTTTTAATTTTATTTCACTGTACAATTAATTAATCATTTTTATGTTTTTATTTTTATATCGACACTTAATTTCGAATTATATTACAATATAATAATAATATACTCACAATATAATCATAACACGTATTATATCAACGCTATACTTTTTTGTTTTATTACTGCTAATGTGATTTAAATGTATCTTTAATCCGGCACCTTCTTTATTTAAATTACAAATTCAAATTGAATATAAAATAATAGAAAACAAAAATTAAATTTTGCTCTCTGAATTTATTCTCTCGTTATCAAAGAATGATTCAATTTGGAATAACAGATAACATCAAAACGTTAAAGAGCCCCAACTCCGTGACTATAGACTTGAATGATCGCCTCGAGAATTGACCGCTTGAAGAGTTAAAATAATTGTTATTTAATAACAATAATTGCAACGATTGACTTTCGTCGGAGCTTGCAACCAAAACCCCGTAGACGTCTCACCTGTTCAGCGCGCGGCCGCGACTTGTCGTCCTGCTCCTTGGTGAGGTCCTCGACGAGGTCGTGGAGAAGCCGAATGTCCTGGGGGCTGGGGGAGTCCGCCCGGCCAGCCCCCGTGATCATCGCACTATGCGGCGCCAGTTCACAGAACTCGCGGTCCCGCCCGTCGTCCTGATCCTCGACCTCCTCGATCCACCAATCCTGCGAGCCCTCCTCGTCGCTACCGGTCAGCGCTACCTCGTCGGCATCGCTCATTTAGGCCATTCAGATGGCCCGGTCGGCGATCACTCTCCCAACCGACCGATCGCCCAATCACATCCGAAACGACGCTGGCCGTCAAGTTCACCGTGATTCTCGGCCCAGCTTAATTTCAATCCCAAGTGGAAGTAGTAGTAGATATGTTTCTTGTCGAGTCGCCGATGTTTCGGTAATTCGGCTCGTTCGGCGAACTCTCGACGACGGTAGTTAACGGCTAAGATAAGAGTTGAGCAAATCCTCGATATGGTCGGATTTATTGTCAAGTCGGCCGAAGGTCCGGCGTCAGGCCTGCGACTGGAACTTTTGGCAGAGCATCCTCGCGCACTGCGACGATCTTGTGAATGTCCCACCGGGTCTCGCTTGGGTCGACGTAGATCTAATGAGACGTTAGACGGTTGGAGGTATTATACGGTCGTTTTCGAACGTACGAATCTCGGAGAAATTGGAAATCGGGATTGTTAAGCGAGCGAAGGACATTTTTGCAAAACACATGTGATTGCAAAGTTTGGATGAACTCGTATGTAATTTGCGGTACAATGTTTGGAACAAGACTTGGAAGACAAATTTTCAAGTAATATTGACGGAGAAGTTAATTACAGATAGAGAATCGTAATTATACGTTTCAATGATTATTACTCTTTTAGTAATAGTGCAGCTATTTTTTCGAAAGTTAAATTTGTTGAAGATTTTTTCAAAATTGATGAAACAATGTGGTAAGCAAGTTTTATTTTCATTATTTGCAAAGTTAATTATCAAGAGTGACAAAATTTTGTTCTATTTAATGTAATTAATTATAATTAATTAAATCTTTTTAATAAATTGAATCCATGAATGATTGTTAGTTCTAACAAATTTCAAAATGACTTTCATTAAAACTACATTCAACGTCCGAACTTTTCACGCCAATTAACTGAAATACTAAAACAAGACAATGAAGCTGCAAATATGGCCCGTTTAGAATACATTGACGTGTTCGATGAAATGTTAAATAAAAATCCACCGTGATTTATAAGTTTTCAATTAATCAATAAGAATTCAATATTTTACTTTGGTTTTAATATCTTAAATTAGTTAAAATAATTGAATAATCAACAATCAGCAATTGAATCGAATCAATCAATCAATCGATTAATTCATTTTAACTCTGTTATACGAATTTATTACACATACTACAACTTTAATTGCCCACCAAACCCTGAGTAAAGAAACCGTCTCTGTTGAAAGTTGCAAATCAAATTTCAATTCGCCAATATCACTTGTTTGTCGTGAAAAGTCAGTTAGCGCTTTCTTGAGCAAGGATAACAAACGTAAGTGAAGGACAACTTGGAGGGTTTCGCGGTCCGCGCCGAACTGTTTGTCGCGAGCAAATGAGACCGCGCGCTGGTCAGGCCGACATCGTCGTTCGATTTCGTAAACAATGGCCACACGATTTGACGTTGTATGGCCAAGTTCAAGGCGAGCCGTATTTCAAAGTCGTTGCTAAAGTTTTGTATCACGAAATGATGTCTTGCAATCGGCTCCTCGGCCGTAGAATAAGTTGCAAACACGCACTGGCAAATTAACGTGACGCGACACGGCCGACTCGTGTCACGTCGCCCCAATTTACGAGCCTATCCCGCTCTATAATATTCAGGCCGATCTTTCAGCGAGACTTTGCGAATAACTCAAGGCCCGCGAACCGAAAGGTCACTAATTATTTGTGTGCGCTCAGGGTTTCGATGTTCGCCGCTTGCGGCTAATCGATTTTACTGCATTTCGACGTGAGGCCGAAGCTGAGATGTATGATAAGAAAAGTGTCATAAAAATTATTTCTTTCTAGTAAAATTGAGACGGGCTTGTTTAAAATACATTAATATATACTGACGTAAATGAAAATTATTGAATTCAATCATGGAAATTATCGAATTTTACTTTTTTTGAATTAAATAATTGTTGTCGGAAAATTTACTATTTCTGTTGCTAATATTGAATAAAACAAGTGTTTCATTTCAATCGGTCTACATATTCGTATATAATTGGGGTTAATAAAGATTCACTTCTAAAGATTAGATGTCGAATTCGTTGACTTATACTAGTTAAAATATATTCTTTTACAACAAATCCAAATTGTACTTTTTCAATACAATTAATAAGTTGTATTTAATGTGTAGAAACTATTCAAATTACTTCGGACGAAAGATATATTTTGAAATGAATGTGAAGTTTAGACATTTGTAAAGGAGTGTTCCGCATGTATTAAATGTAAATTTTACGAAAATTCAAAGCAGTGATAAAATATGTATTAATGTGTTAATAAAATTTATATTTACACTTTTGCCAGCAAAAATTAATATAAGACATATATGTACTTGAAAATAAGTTTGTCTTATTGTAAAACACTTTTGACATTTCTTTCTTTCTCCGTAAATCGTTTCTCATTATCCGTTGAGTGCGATATCAATTCCCACAAACTTGTACGAATCCCGAGCAACAGCTTTTCAATTGCGAACGACGGAAATCGCGATCGTCTTGTCGTGTAATTGCCTCATAATTTATTTTCGATTAACGTGGCATCGATTTCGCGAACGCTTATCTTAATGTCAAAAAGTTAGCCTTATCACTCGTTGAGAAAAGGGAGGTTTTACGTTGACGCGGAACGTCTCTTACAATATCCTGAGGCATCGAAAAATGAACCGGGGAAAAGACACGATGTGCATTTTATCACTAACGGATGTCTCGTTTTCTATATTACTTTACGTGATTCGTATTACTGTCGAAAATGCCGCAATGTCGTGATGCGCAGACGTTACGGATATTGTGTTATAAAAACGTGAGCGACAAAAAAGTTTGATCAGTTTTGTCGCAGCGTTTACAAGTGTTTCCATTTTTACAAAAAAAGTTTTTCTAATTATATACAATATTTATGATTCATTTAATAGTGCGTTTAACAATAGCAATTGCACGGAAAAGTGTTATATAACTTAAATATAATCTTTTTCAGAATTACTCCAATTTATAATGTTCTTGAAGTTGAAATACAATATATATATATACACAATATATATTGCTAAAATATATATAATTGATTTTCGTTTATTAATGAACGTTGGAAACTTCAACTTCATAATTTATATCCGATTTCGATTTTCCAATCTTTTAATTGTTAGTGTGGATACATGTGATCTGTCGCGAATAATTATGAATTAAATTCAGAAAGGCATTTTGACAGTTTATCTTATGAAAATTACCGTAAGAAAAATATTACATAAAGAAATTAACTGCGCACAATGTTACTAATTATAAACTTTTTAAAGTCATGCATAATAATATCGCGATAGAAATTGAAAACTTGAAATTATATGTTGTAAAACTATAATAGCTCATTGAACTTTTCAGAAAATCAGCGATATTTCTGTTGCAAGTTTGTACAATCAAGGTTTAATGTATGAAAATTGTAGTATAATTATGATTTTTTGAATTTACAAATCATTCGTTGCAAGGTTGCAGCAAATTTGAAAAACTTTGAAAATATAAAAATAATTTTGTCTTTGGAAAAAAGTATATTTACTGTTTAAAATTTTAAAACAAATAAATAAACGAATAAATATATTTTATCACCAAACCAATTTAAAAGTCCTTTAAAAAAAAAAAAAAAAAAAATCGCATTTACTTGAAAACCCATTCAAGACCCTCGTTTTTACAGTATTTCCATTGAACCAACATTAAATTTGACGGTGGTTAAATTTAACTAGCGTATGAAAAGCTCGATGAAAAAGAAACGAATAATTTTTTTCAAGTCGCGCATCCGGACAATCTTGGCGATAAAGCACACGAGTGTCTGGCAATGGACCCGCGTCCTTATTTCGCGCCTGATTATTATAAAGGCCGTACCAAAATACAAGAATGCCATCCGCTTTCACTAACGAAACGAAAGCTCCTGAGAAATTCCGGCATTCCGACTTTCGTATACAATGGCAACGAATTCGCCGAGTGCCAAAACGGATGCAAAGAAGAGCGACCACTTCTGCAATGAAATATGGATGACTCGACGGTCCTCGAAAAAGCAAACGTTTTTGTTAAGTACTGCTCGTGTTTCGAGATGAGTGCACGAATTACGAGTGGGGGTGGAATTTTTTTATTACGTGACACACTAAGACGAAATTCTGTCGGGGCTTGTTTCGACGAGGCGAAGTTTCGTTTCATGCCTGTTATGGGGATTCAAGATTCCGGAATTATTGAAAAACGATATCTGCGCGTGCGACTTGTCTTCAGAATCGAGCGGCTTACTTGCTCTTTAGCAAATACTTTTTCCTAATAACAAATTAAGGCAATTTTCAGAAATTAATGAAACTGGGAGCTATAAATTTCGCGTCACATTTCATAAATGTGCTCGCAAGGCTTATTTTTGGCAACGTCGATTGAGAAATAAATATCTTCGAAAGTTGTTTCCACCCGTTTGTTGCGAAATCTTGCGCTAAGATTCCACATTGCGGGTAAAAATTGAATTCACATGGAATCAAAACCTTCAATTTATGCGATTCGTTACGTCTTGACGCGAAATCTACATATATCGACGTAATACTCAAATGGATTCTCGCTTGATTCGAGATTTGGCATATTGATTTCAAAACATAATTTCAAGAGTGTGAAAAATAAGACTCGACAATTTCGCACAAAAACACAACGATCAAACGTTCTACTATACATTGAGAAAACCATATTGTAATCTCTGTTTTATATATCGTAAAGTGGACAATTTCATACAGTAAACTGTTTACGATATCATACCGTAACTAACTTCAGCCAATGACATTGCTAGATTGCTTTATTTCGACCAACAAGCATACTGGACATTTTACACATATTGTAACGTACGCAATTTCATACAGTAAACTGTTTACGATATCACATCGTAACTAACTTCAGCCAATGACATTGCTAGATTGTTTTATTTCGACCAATAACCACGCCGGCAATTTTACAATCCATATTGTACGATATCATTTTCTCGGTGCACAATAAAAATAATGAAAAAAACTTGTTATTTTCATCGCAATGAATAAAATACGCCTCTGGCAATGCAAATGTAACAGATCGATTGATAATAACTGTCAACGGTCAGCTAAACAAGGATTCAACATTGAACACTCTCTAGATTCATATTTCAAACCTAAATTCCCAAGTTTAAATTGACAGTCTCTACATTAATAAAACTTTCAGCATTCATTTTTTTCACCTAATAAAATCGTCAGCGTAATGACAGTGACTTAGTACCGTAATACAAGTTAATTCCGCGGAACACAGTAGAATGTTTTATTAACGCGCTTACGCGCGTTCAATTTGAAATCGAACACGGCGCTTGTTATCGTCGGTCGAAACGGATGACTCGGGTTGATTCCGGCGGGTCGGTAAATAAAAAGCGACGCGCCGCCGGGACGTTGTTAGAAAGGGCGCATGACAACGAACCCGATACAGTCGATTGATGCCGGCCGCTAAGCTGATTGAGGACTACCGAGTCTTAAGTAAATCTTTAGAGACTTCACTCGATTATACGAGGCGGTGAATTTCATGAAAAGTCCGCTGGCAAAAGTACCGACGTTTAATTGGATGATTACGTGAGCGAGACTGAACGCCGAGTTAATACCCATGTATAATTATCGCGATTACTTCATTACATCGCTCGCAACCACTCCGATCCAATTGCGCTTCGGCATATTTCAATTTACGCGTCTTTCGTTCGCGCGTCTTTTTTCCCCTTTTCATTCCCCTTTTCATTTTGCCTCGACTTGTAACGTTCGAAAGCCGTGGGAACGAATCGAAGGGAACGTGTTAATTATTTACCTTGCGATTTGAAATTTAAATTATCAATCAACAATCATTAAGATTTCGGAGTGATTATGTTTAAGTTACGTCACGGAGAATGCAAATACACGGTTGAAATCAGGTCATGACGAGACGTTGTGTCGATAATGGAGCATGTCACGAAGAGAAGCGAAAGAATGAGCTTGCAAAGATGGAAATAAGGTTTTCTTACGTGTAATTCACGTAGATTCGTTTCTACGATTAGTTGTTGCGGATTGAGTAAAAGAGATCGAATTTGTGTAAGAGGGATTGTCATGTATACGGAGGAAAAGGAAGAAAATTCACCACTTGAATGGTAAAACCAGCCACTGTTGCCACTTGATTTTCTCAGTGATAATGATGATTAAAATAGCTGTTTTACCACCAATTGGCAATGTAAACACAGCAGGACTTTTTTCCGATATAAAATGAAGAGGAAAATCGTTACAATTATATTTCATAATTTACAAGTCAAAAAGGAAAAAGAAATATCGAATAGAAAATCACTAATCAAGTAATAAAAACGTGCGATAAATCACTTTGAGAATTCACGTTACAAGCTATAAAATCAGCGCACCTTCAAGTCGACGGTAGTGTGAAACGACCGTCTATGTGAGGCGACTGTCCATTTGTTTATTTACAAACAAGGCCGTCGCACCAACCGCGGTCGATCGATCGGCCGATCGATCGCCCGATCTCTCGATCTCCTGTGACGCACTTCGGAGTGACTAAAAATAGTCACCGAATTTAGGAAGCATCAGTGCGCTCGAACGTAAGAAACGAAAACGGTGAAAAAAAATCAATAACGTCGAAACCAGCTGTTATATCATTACGTTTAATAATAACAACAGAAGTCGCACGCCTCTGTTAATCGAATTGGTCGAACGCGCGCGAAACAATACGGCGGTAGCTGACGGGAGCTCGATTTCGCGAATAGCTTGGCACAAAAACGCTCGATTTGTTTACGCTAGTTAATTGTCGAATATCAATTAAAAAGAAGAAGAAAAAAAAAAAAAAAAAAAAAAAAAATATAAAAAAGAACAGAAAAATAAAAAAAAAGCAAAAACAAATCTTAATGTGGACACTCTTATACACACACTGACGCCCACCATGCGTTGTTGATGGTGTGGGAGAGGTCGGTTAGTGAAAACAAAAAAAAAAAAAAATAGAGAGAAGTACTAACGGAACGAAGCACACACGTGGGACATAGCATCAG
>JABFOV010004426.1:0-13970 GCA_022817685.1 Aradophagus sp. ZL-2020 | reverse complement strand
TATATCTGCACGAGTGACACCTCCAGTTCCTTGTCACACTGTTAGCCGTGCTCGTTCCGCCTCGATTGTTTTTTGTTTTTCTTGTTTTTTGTGCCTGCCCCGCCCACCGCTCTGACCGCAATATACCCGCTCCGCTTCTTTGGGTAAGTCTGCGCGGCACGCCCTCTTGGTGGGGGTGGCGGGCGGGTGGTTTTTTTTTTTTTTTTTTTTTTTTTTTTTTTTTGCTTCTTGACCAAACGATTTTGTGGCGTGCATTATATAAATTGTTCAATTTTCAAGTACAAGTGCCTACTGTAAAATTAAAGTTGAACTTGAATGTCTAATCAATGAAATTACTCTATTATAAATCTAAAATAACATCAATGGTTAACTTAATTTTCACAGTATAACGAACTGGTCTGGCAAAAGCCTGGCTCACGCGCATGATCTAAATCTTTGTCAGACTAGCTGGCAGTATTTTTTTTTTTCCACGCGGGTGATGTGCTATTACAGTGAGGAACAAGTTTAGCAAGTGTAGACGAAATTTCATAGACCAAGAGAAAAAAATTGAAATCATTAATACTTGCATTAAAAAAATGTGTATATATGTAACAACAAATAGTTAGGTATTATAAAAGACGTATGAAGCGTCAACAATTAATTTTATACATAGTAAAGTTAGGGTAATCAAAATTCCGACGAAGATTGTTATTTTCACAAGCATCATTAGAATGTAACATAATAAAATTGGTTGCTAATACCTTAAATAACACATTTCAAACGATATATAACTTTTTCAAATTAATTTTTTTTTTGCAATTTTGTCAACAATCCCGCAGCTCTTACGATAATAGTATGAATCCCAATTCAATGGAATTCGAACAGAAACCTCGACACTTATTAACGAATTTTGATAAAGTAAAATAATGTTTATATAATCGCCATTCTTGGTGTATAATGTTGCTCAACTTCTTATCAAGTCAAATATGTTATCTCAAATAAATGTTCTATGTGCGTTATGCACGAAAGAAGACTAATCTCAACGTCAAAATCTTGAAACGAACGTAATGAAAATGCCTGTGGCAAGTAGTATCTTCCGGAATCGGTCTGACTTTCGCTGATAACTGTCCTTTGACCAACTGAACCCGCGAACAAGGATTGTCAATCTGAAAGTCCCGCGAAACGATGGCGGAACTGGATGGAACGATCGAAATTTCCCATACACGCGTTCCGGCGTAAAAAGGTGACCTTTGCGTCTTGAAAATCCTGATTCAACATTTCGATAATGGCCGTTAATCATGTTAATCATAGAACAGACGAGGTCGAAGCTAAGCGGGGTATAGAATAAAATTTTTCTCCCAGCGGCGCGCCGCCTGGTAGTATCTGTGGGAGTAATGGCTAGCCTTCCGGCAAACCTGCCGTGCTCCATACCTTGCTTGCTTTCGACCATACTCGATCGATTATTAACGTATCGCTTTATACGTCTATACACATACACACGCAACTTAGAATTTGATTTTCAGCGACTGCGATCCGATGAAACTTTTATACTGTTTAGGCTACCTTGCATTGGAACGGACGTATTACTATATATCTACACGAACGAATATATATTCAAAACATCGCTAGATGTTTAACTTCGTCGGCTAGAAAATATAGCGACGATGGCACAGTTGAACTATTCAAGTATCGCGATAAGATTTATAGCAATGCTAGCTATATGTACGTTTCAAGTAATTACATTTATAACTTCAATTGTCATATTTGTACTAGTGCAGAGTTATAAATGTAGCTGCAACACTTGTTTGGATTGAAAACTATTTTTTTCACCAACACTAATTGAATGCTCGTTAAACAGTTGCATTATAATAAAGCGAATTCTTTTGCATGAGAGCGACCAGCGCATTTAATTTTCTTCAAAAGATATGTGTATTGATCGAAAAGGAAATTCTACTTTGTTGAAATTCTCTTGAAGAGAAAAATAAACTTTTTCACGTTGAGGGACATATAATGATACGAGCAAGTTCGTTTAATGGTTTGTAAAATATAATTCCTTTTTTACTAAGTGTAATAACTAATTCATCGAAAAAATGTTTTTTAAGAAAATAATTGTTTTGAAAGACAATTTATTTAAATGTTTAACTTTATCGGAAAACTGCTGAATCTTTTTTTCGACGGGTGATAAAATGTCATATTACTTTGTTGTAGGAATATAATAGCCAAAAAGTATATTATGAAAATAACTCTAAAAAATAGCTATTTCATTACTGTAAAAAACAATATAAAATATAATTCATCAAATTGTACATTGTGAAGGTGATATTTTTTGATAAAATAACGTTGTTTTATAATGCAAGGAAAACATTTTTCCAACCGGAACGGACTGTGAAAACGTATTTCGATTACGGTTTGGATTTCATAACAGTATCAAACAAAATCTCGTAATGCCACCTGAAAATATATTGTTATAAGTGCGGCAAAGTTTAAAACAAAACTTATCCTCGTCCAACATTATTTTACATAAATTATTTATTTATTATTATCCGCTCTTTAACTTGGCTAATTTTTTACATTTGAACGTACGTATATTTAGAAGACAAACGTCATCTGTTTCGTTATGATCGAGTTTCACAAAGTTTGTATATTAAAGTGGAATAGCACTTTTTCAGGTTGTATCAAACTATAAGATAAATGCCGGTTAAGTTTGGAAAGAAAGCGATACAAATTTGATGCATTAATGTGTATATCACGTCCATAAATAATTCAGCATTGCAACAAACATTTCTGAAATAGCTGCGCTGAATTGTTGGCAATATTTATTAGTTTCTTTGGGAATAGTATTACGTCTAACGATAAATCAAAATATTTTATACGCAGGTTGAAAAAAGATCCTCTCTGACTTGAGCCGAATTTCCGTCATCTTTAGGCTGGTAGCACTGTGGTCATTTTCATTTTAATTACAAGATAACTTTTAAGTTTCAAACTAGAAATTTATCTTTTTTTTTTTTTTTTTTTTTTTTGAGTACATCTTCTAAGATGAAAATAGCGCTTTTGAAAAAAATTGAATGCTTTATTTTTATTTTCTCTGATTGTTATAGGTAATGCAATTATATGAATCGGTAAATCTAAAATGCCCATTCAACTCATTTCCATGTACTTGTGGAAAATTTTATAGGAGTGTGTTCATAATTCAAATTTATTATAAGAATTTGAAAAATACATTATATTCGTGTGAAATTTGAAAAACGTCATACAAATTCAATAGAAATGATAGAAGTTGCGCAAGTGAAAGTCACCAGAAATCGTTCCAAGTCTGAGCGGCACTTTTTTTACCTAGGGTATTTTTCCGCGGAAATAACCCGCGTGTCGTGGTTTGTGAATTCGGATGGGAGTTTTAATTAAAGAAATATGAAATTCCAATCGCCCCGGATGCGCTCACGTCCATTTTTCTTCCGCTTTTCTTTTTTTTCTTTTTGTTCAAACTTTTTTCGCCTTTCTTTTTCAAGTCGCCCAGACGACTTTTCACATTAACACACAATGCCAATTATTCAATATTTATACACATGATAAATGCGCCATTTTTGTCGCATGACTGACGTCGCAGACACTTTGTCTCAATCATTCATATCCAAATTATTAAAGTCAAAATTTATATTCAATTGTTGACAATATAACTGTTCTGCCGTTCAAACTCTTTGTAACTCTAAACTTTTTGCATCAATGGGAGCAATGAGTATTTGCAAAAAAATAAGCAAATTCGTTCAAAAGGAAACAATGACGTTCGATTGAAAATCTTTCAATTACTAATGCACATACCGATTTTAAGGTTACATTACGTGATAGAACAACTTGTTTTTGAAAAAAGCTAATGTCGACACAGCAGACGCCATGCTCAATTTACATGTAAACAAAGACGAAGTGACGTGTTATGTGACTGTGATGAGGTTATGTCTTTCATATTCATATCATTTATCTATGTTAATTCAACATCGAATATTTGTTGTTTAATCAATGGATTTCGTTCATATCCGTGTAAATGAATCCTGCTTTATAAAAACGATGACCACTTTCAATTAAATCTTCTTGAAAGTACCTTTGAATAAACATATAGTCCAATTGAAAAATGTTTCTATGAAAGAAAAACACGCACGACTGAAACAATATTTGAATGAATATATACGAACAATTTTTCCTCTACAGTATTACTCGGCAACCGAATATTGCAAGAATGATATTCAATTTCAACTACAAACAATACTTATAATTTAATACAGCCAAGCAATTTTATTAATTTCCTTCAAACCAAAGTTTCCACGTGCTTTACAAAAAGCATTTTTAAATATATTCTTATTATTCCAACATCATCATTTTAATTACCGAAACGAAAACATATATATAATCCTTATAAATAATTATATACAAATATTGATAATTTATCTTTTGATAAAATTATCGAATTATTTGTAAAGGCAATTAACGATAAATTTTGGTAACAATTTTACTGAATAACTTGCTAGAATAGCTCGATATCAAACTAGTACAACCATCGTTTTTCTTTTAAAAAACTGGCAATTAATTAGTCGAAAAAGAAAAAGTAAAAAAAAAAAAAATATCATACACGTTTTGTATAATTCCTGTGTGTTGGCTCTACCAGCTTTACGGAGCTTCGTAAATAAATGATAAAATTCCAAATTCCCTTTTCCAGAGTAAGATCAAACAAAAATGTAACAATGCCTCAGTTAATAAAGTCCATTTTCATTCGACGAGTTCATGAAAGCAATTTTCGCAAAATTCCCAACGAGATGATGCAAATTGTAAGAATACTTTCATTAATAACGGATGGAAAAAGCTCGCGAAAGATCTGCCGTGCATTTGCTCGGATAGTGGAATCCAAATAAGATTGTCGGTCCGGGAAGCCGAGGGAAGAGCCGGCTCGATCGCGGCGAAATTCGAACAAAGGGAAAAGAGTCCTTTTTTCGCCGCTGCCCCGGTCGCTTTATTTTCTCCCGCGATACGCTATCGCGGCGGGATCGGCTCGCGGCTCGGCATTGCGGCGCGCGCTTCGCATTTCATTATCGCTGCTTTACTCTCGCTCTTATCTCGGGCGCTGGGGCTGCGAGCGCCAAGTAAAAGCCGCGCACATGCACGCGGGGCTCGCGGCTAAGTGCGGCGGAGGGTCGCGCGCCGGCAGAAAAGGATATGAAAGTGAAAAGCGCCTTTCCAGGCTGTCCTGCACGAGAGGACAAGTGGAACGGGAAGCCTGGGACACGGGATGATCGAATCGCCGGCCGCGCATGCGCGCGCCCCGTCCACCGAGCATCCTGTTCAAGGTCGCAGTGCCGTCGCGGCCGAACCAAGCGCCCCGACCCTTTCGCCTTGCTCGTTCAAGTTCAAAGGGGCAACAGCCGAGGGCTGAGAGCAGCCATCGAAAATTACCTCGTCGCAAGTCATGCGTTACTCAAATACTTTTTGATAACGTTTACGTTGACGCTACTTTCTTTGTTCCGAACCAACAGTAACGGCAACACGTTGCTTTTGAAAGCGAGTACCTTTAACGTCAAGATGTTACGTTTTAAAAAGTAAATTCCAAATTGAACAATGTCGGTTCAAAAGGATATTTTTTAGACTCTACAACCAAAGTCGAATAAATGTATTCAACTTTTTCCCATTTTATATAAATAGATTAACTTGAAAGCCTTGTGGGAGTTTTCAATTTTAAAAGTTGTTGGAATTTCAAAGAAAATGTTTTCTAAGTGAAGATATGCTTATTGTCGAAAAAGGCCTTCGATTGCTGGGCTGTTATTGATCATTTATAAATAGGGAAAATAGATTCAGTAATTTATATACATTCCGAGTACTGCTGAATCCATTTGTACACTAAATAAATGATAAAAAAACAGCTCAGTAATGAAAGTACTTTTTATAATAAATTAAACTTTGCGTGCAATGACTCGGGGGTTTGTTCTCATCAGTGGTGAGATTCCTAATCATGTTCTCATTAATTTTAATGCTATTAAACGTATTGAGTTTTCATTCGTTTGCACGGCATAATCTTATTATATACCGACTCGATGAATTTCCCGACGATTTGGTGAACAATGAAAGTCAGAAGCCAGAAATTTGGTGAAAAACATGGAAAAACCGATAGACGTGTTCTCGTCGAAAACGTCGATAGGAAATGAAGATTGGATTTGGTTGCGCGGAATTACACTCGTTGACTTAAATATAAGGCGGAAGCTCGCATCACTTATCGCGGGGTATAAATATGAAAAAGTCGGTCCTCGGCGACGGGATTGGAATTTATGCGATTTCGTTATTGATTTTTCGCGAGCCGCGTCGTGTTTTCAATTTGCCATTCTGTTTGTCAATGGCGCGAGTTAGTCGGGAAAAGGGCGGCAGGGGCGAAAATTGCATTAAACATCGACGCGAGTCGGCAAAGATGCAAAACGCCGTGGAATCGTGTCTCGCCAACGAAATTCCGCACAATTGGCCGAATTAGCGTCGCGTTTGAATTTGCGCTCGCATTTACATTTTACATTTACCGCAGCGCGCCGTGATTTGCAGCGCCTTTTTCCCTTCTCACGCTTAATTATCGCAACCGAGATACGTATGCTTCTTATTTATAACTTCCGCGCAAGCAAAAAATCGCGAATGAAAACGCGCGCGACTTTTACGGCCGAGTTAATAAGGATATTTTGCAAAGGTAATATATTTCCCCGCGCGCGATAGTAAAATCGACTTTAAGGCTCGTAAAGTCCGTTCTTTAGAATTTTCCCGTCGGCCGCGATACGCGCGAAATTGATAGTGAAAATTAAAAAGAGCCGGCGAGCGAACCGAAAAAACGTCGGCCCGAATCGCCTAGCTCGTCTAATTATTTCGGTAACTAACTAACCTCAAGCCGCGGCTACGCGGTCGATCGCGTAGCTCGAGATGATACCGAAGAAAAAAGCCGTCTTTTTAAATCAACCTAACTGCGGGATTCAATCCAAATGATTTCCACACAATTATCGTTTAATGATTTTTCACGGAATCGCCAGCTTATTCATTCCGTATCAATTCGCCGGCTTTATCAATTCGACCTGATAAACGCACAGCCGTAGTTTATAAATAGGACATTGTTATGATTCACGAAGTTATAAAAAGATCAAATAGACGTTGCCCGATTGGCTAGCAGGTGAAAGAAAGAAAAGAGGAAAGTGAATGTAAATAATTCGACGCGGTGTTTAATCCCGAGCGAGATGTTTTCGTATTTCAGACGGAACGTTCAATTATACAGGCGATAATGCGAAAAAATTTAACGGTATCAAAAGTCAATTTGACGTATGTGTCTTATCATTTTCTTGCAACGTTTTTGTTTCCACGCTTTCATTTAGTTTTGTTTGATCATCGCTGCCTCTAGTAAGCAAATATATTTTTGAAAAAAAAAAAAGAGAAAAAGAGAAAAAATTGATAACGCATCTATCGAAACACGTCTATCACAGATGATAAAAATTACAAGATTAATTAATCTCTCTTAATCTTATTCAAATGAACTTTCTCGACAGTTCAAATAAGAAAAAAAAAAAAACATACTTCGTGTTTTATTTCGTTCTCCGATTCAACGATCAATCGCCATTTTTTCTTATTCGTTTGCAGCTATTAATAATTTCCACACACAAATCGGTGTCAAACGTACACGAATCACTAATAATATTACGGCTAAATCACTTTTCTTTCTTATGAACACAAAAGGAGAACACATTCTGCCTTGTGCTAATCACAAAGCAATAATTATTACATTTGTGAACAGGTGAAATGCAAATAAAAAACAGTTGTTGAATTGAACATTGGGGATTGGCAAAAACAAATCGGGTTTTCGACAAAATGAAGCAGTCGAATTGGCAAGTTCGGTAGTGACAGGATTAATCGTAAAATTGAATTGCGCGAGTTAGCAATGAAGATGCGAAGGAACGGTACAGGCGCTCGCGATTGCAAGGATTGCGAGCGACGAGAAATGAGACTGGGGGTGGCCGAGGGGGCAGCGAAAGGCGAAGAAATTAATTGTCGGTGTCGCGATCAGTTGACGCGAGATCGACTTCCCGGGCCGGTTTTTTCGTCCCTTCCGCCCCCCGGCTCCCTGCCCCTGGATTCCGCCTTTTTCCGTCTGCCGTAACAGCGCGCTCCATTACCCGTGATCTCCGCAAACACAACGTCTATATATCTGCAAATCAATACAGCCCCTCTCGCGCAACCCGGCCGCTAATTTAGATGGAAACCAGCTTACAAAACGATTCGCGATCCCGAGTCATTCGATTAACGTCTCGTTTCGCGTTCGATAAGTAATCACCGAGCGCAATCGCGTCGATTATGACGATTATCTGACGCTTTGTCTTGATTAAAATCCTGCCTCAATTTTTGCTCCACCTTCTTTTGCGGAAAGTCATTTTCTTTATCGATAGACGTCCGGACAAATCAGCTTTTAGATTGAAAAGTAACGAAAAAAAAGTGGTACGGATGAATAAGGGGAGTAAAGAAAAAAAAAAAGGTTGCCACTGTCAAATCTAAATTTCGTAATCGCCGAGTAAAATTGGAAGTTTAACAACAAAACGTTCGAACGTGCAACGATCTTTGTTTGAGAAAATAATCAGCCGGCGAATAAGGTTCGACGAACGATTTTGTGCCGACGTATAATTTTCCCGGTCGGGTAAACATTGATTTAACCTTAGATCAACATTAAGAACAATTCGCCGAACGTTATCGCGAACTTCGAATCAACACTGATTTGCAATATTCAACCCGGCGGTTGCAAATCAATTTAATTGCCGGCAATTAAGCCTCCGTCCGCGCGCCACTTTATTTTCAAAATCCTCGCTGCAATTAACTCGATTGAATCGCATTGTCCGTTAATGAATTAAATTCATTAGCAATTCAATTACACTCCGGTTGAAAAAGAATGTCAAAAATCTTATCGCCGGTTAGCGAAAAGCGTAGCAGAAAAATTCGTTTCCAAGCGGCATTATCGATTTTCAGCCTCGCGTTCGCGGCGGTACATTTCACGTCGTTGGTACGTGAAGTTTTAAGTCGAATACAAGTTTAAATGATTTTGGCATTAATGAGAAATCGTCAGATTTCGTGAAATTGAAATTGTCAACTTTGTTCGGGAGTATGAAATTGATACGATTATTAATATGACATTCTCAAACATTACCACACTTTAAATTCGAAATAAAAAATTGTCAAACTCCAAAACCAAAATTGACATTTCAGAAACGCTTCCGGCGAACCATCTAGACGAACCGTTAGAACGAAGCGATTTTCAATTTTCCATCCGCACGTTTTGACAATCGCCTGTCAAATTCGCCGGCGTAACTTTTCCAAATGCAATCCCGTCCAATTCGATGTTCCCCAATACCAACTTCCTGATTAAAACATCTCGATGAAGTGTTATCAAATTTGATAAAATAACTACGAGGAAGGTATATCCGCCGGGTTCGAAGTGTACACGAAAATCAGTCGAAAAAGGGAAATAGAAGACTTGGACGAAAGCGGCGGAAAAGCCGACGGAAGAGGAAGAAATCCCATCATTTTACCCCGTCTTTCATTTCCTCTGTCCTCGAAGCGCCATCGACGCAGCGACTCGCGATTTCGTTTCTCCTTTCCCCCCTCCTTTGATTCTTCTTCTCGCAAAACAAAACCGCATTAGTCACACGCCTCTTATCGGCGGTCGCCGTTAACGCGATTCGCGGCGCTTTTCTTTTTCTTTCTTTCTTTCTTTCCTTCTTTTTTTTTCCGCCGCGAACGAACTGATCGTTAATAATCGACGGCGACGGCAGACCAAACAAATCGCGTTTTGCAACGCACTCTGATGCAACTCGCTCGACTTGTTTCGCGTTCCACGAGCACTCCGATGACGAGCTCTCGACGGCACACACTGCACGTGTAATTTTTCGGTCCTCCGTCTTTGTCTTCCCCTAACGCGCGAGCGTTTCTTTGTTCCTTTCTTACGTCCCCCCAAGATCGGGAAGCCTCCCTCGACCCCTAAAGTCGGCTTATCGATTTTGCCGGCAGCGTGAATTTTATTTCCAGAAAATACGACTGCAGCTGAAGTTCACGGCAAGCTGATTTATCGCCGCGGTCCTGCCGAAAACAATCTAAAATTTCAGCCAAAAATCTATTCCTCCCTGCGCGAACCCCTCGCTTTTGTTCCGCCGGCCAAATGTTTGTCGGCCGAGATGGGCGATAACGCTCTTATGTAAATTACGATTACGAACGCTCTTCCGACAAAGGGTAGGCCGGCCGATGCGCTCGGGAGATTGATATTGACGGAAGGTTATGAATTACGATGGGAAATTGTCACGACGGTCAATCGGCGATAGGTAATGCTTTTTCTCGACACGTGTTCTTTGTGCAGAAATGGGACAAAGTTTTGTTCGCTTCGGTTACACGGAATAAGAATGTTCAGCCTCGCTTAACCAGATCTTGAGATACGGAAGTGAACTCAGAGTCAATCGATTGATACAAGTTTGATTAAAAAACAAAGTTACGTTTCGGTGATAACATTGGACAATAAGTTTAAAACAATGACATTAATTAATTATTCTCCGTTAAAGATTGATATAATTCGTAATCAGTTTATCATGTATTCTTTAAAAATTATTGAACAAGAATAATTATGAACTATTGCAAAAAATGTGTCTGAACATTACTAGAAAATTATTAACGTGCAATACTTTCTTTGTTTTCAGCATTGCAAACTTGTACCACTTGTTTCGTAATTAAAATCCAAAACAAAGTACACGCAATAAGATGAAAGCTCATTGATACAAAAAACTCATTTTTAATTCAACGCGCGATTTTCAAATGCTCGATTTCGAACGCAGCCCCATTCATAATTACTTTTACCGATAAATAAAGTATTAATAATTGTTTCAGTTCAATCAAATAAATGAATTCCGAGCAATCCGTACGTGCACAAAATACGGGCCATAATTCAACACAATCGCCAATAAGCCGGGCCGCTGATTTACCGAAATTTTTCGACCGGCCGTCGCAATTAAATGCCGTGGCGTTTATGTGCGTGTAAAATTTGAAATTCGCTCGACTCGGCGATACCGTTTGATTTCGTGACGTCAGCGGCAATTTCCGAAAATATTTGCGCAATAATTAGTGGCGCACGAAGCTGCGGGAGCCCGGGCATGTGTCGCTCGTCGAGCATAATTTGTGGCTTTTATTGAAAACGACGGGGTCGACGGCCCGCGGCGCTTTTTATCCCCAATAATAACTTTCCGCGGCCGAAAAAATGCACCAGTAAACCAAATTCCCCGGCGTCTTTATTCTCCGCGTCTTTTCAGGTCTCGAGTGCGCCTCGAGAGCGCCGCCAAACAAGGCCACGGCGAACAAGTCTATTGTTTCTTGTTTCTTAATTTTACTCCGCGAAACACAATCAATCTCTTCGCCATCTTCTTCCTCACCTCCCCTCGTCTCGTCCACTTTGTCCTCGCGTTCGTTTCTTTTTCCTTCTTCTTTTCTTTTTCCTCCGTCCACGTCTTCTTTTTTCCACGACCGTTTAGAATTGTTAATGAAAAAATCGATTATCACGGCAAATATAATGATGCAAGATGAAATTTGTTTATGCTAATGGCGTGGAACGGGGCGGCCGTGAAAAACGTCGATGTCTCATTTTTGCGTGAGGGCATTTCAGACTGATGCATCGTGCTAACATCGCGTGTATATATTTGCGCATACTCATCTCATGTTCGGCAAACGTTCCGCGCATATTTAATAGACCGATCGTGTTTATCTTGGAGCGGCGAATTTTCGCGAGGCGAAACAATTGACATCGAGTTTGACACGTTGATCGAACGATTACTCGGGCTTTCGACGGAGCTTCGCGCCATTTCCGCCCACTTTTTTGCTTGATCGATTTTGTTTCGTAGCTTTACAAAAGATGACTGCAAAAAGGGGAAACGGGAAGGGAGGAAAAGGTTGCGACGATATTGAATGCAATTTTTTTGTTTACCTGCGAAATGAAATTGCACATTATCTTGTGACATCATTAAATTGACAATAATTAAAATGCATCGTTCAAGACTCGAGGTACGGTTTCGATAATTCTAAATTGAATTAAATGGCGTCGTACTTTTTTTCCGAAATTCATTCGTTTGGTCAATTGATTTTCATTTGTTACTTAGCTGAAAATTTCAAAAAGTAGACTATATATATATATATATATTTAATATATATAGAATACACATGAATATAATAATTCACAACCAATTGTTTCTAAAAATACAAAACGTACGTTCCTCCGGCAACTGAAAACTAACGATGTCGATTGTTGCTCGCCCCGAGCCTCAAACAAGCCCGACTTTTTTCCTCGCGAGCGTAATTGGATTCTCATTTAAGTCGATTTCAAAATCATCGACTCGCACAAAAGCCTTACGTGCGAGCAGCTCGTGCTACGTACACGTAAAAACATTTGTGCCCGAGTATTCGGCGCGCGGCGTTCGCGCGCGCGCGACGCCTTATTACGTAACAAGCACTCTGTGAATTATCTAACATCTTATTCTTTTGTCAAGACAAGCGCAAAGAAAAGGCGCGACAAGGCGAGACGAGGCAGGGGGGAGGAGGGGGTGGGGTGAAGTGGGGGAGGGGGCGCCCGGGACAATAATGTATACGGCCGGGCCGTAATTTCTTTGCGTTCAACTTTTCTTTACATTCCAACAATTTTCAGTGACGAAACAACGACTTTGGGAAAAGTTGCCGCGCCCAGGATTTGTGTGCAAAATGAGTTTACCCAAGTATATTTTCTCCGTCGGACGCACGCCCGGCGAGACCTGGCCGTTTCAATGCAAACACTTTTAATACCGCCTGTTTTTGTTCGCCCGGAGCGCGCTTTTTCGACCGATTGTTTCCACGTCGCGTAACAACCCGCTCGTTTTAATTATAAATGAAGCGCCCTCTTGTGATTCATGGAGGGCTTTCAGCTAAGCAACTGGATACGTATCCGACGATTTGCATCTTTCACGTTCGAGGCGAGTCCCGAAACGGCCGAAACTTTTCTTCATCAAACGATCAAAACAAATTCGATTGGACGCGATATAAACGCGTTGTTCGATATTCGACGCGTGATGGAAATCCGCGTTACAGCCTTGGCTCTTCGTGACGCTGCTTCATTGCTCGTCAACGCGGAATAACACACCGCGAAATATTATACTACATAACGCACTACGATTTACAACTTTTTCATATGCAGAACAAGTCCAACTGCACATTACGCCCGAGATCGATAAACGGCGAATATTTAAGCGAGCTTTATTTAATAATTACAAGCAGCACGCCCTCGATGATTTTCAATTCGTTCTGAATACATTTGGATTGATTTAGGAACGATTATGGACGAGACTTGCTTATTCATTTATCGTTTTACATTTTTTTGTTTATTTGATCTATAAAATCACGGGGCATTTAATCGGTAATTTTAAAAAGGGAATAAGTAATAAATTCCGATATGAAGAACCACCTTAACGTTCGACTCATGACCGTCGTAAGGTCAGAATTTCACGCAGTCATTCACACTGAGTTCGCGACGTTTCAAACGAACAGATCGAGCTTTCGAATCGGCGAGTGCGAAATCAGTTGCGAAAATTGGCACCGCGAGAACACGACTCGTCGGCTACTTAACGACGAAATTGCGCTTGCGCGAGGGCACTGTAATTATCGTCTTGTAACGTGTGTGCGCGCGGTGGAGGGGGGGGGGGCGGCGAGGGGGCGGCATTATCCCCTCGCCCCCGGCCTGCCTCTTATCCCCACCTGACGCTGCCGACGAAATGCAGGGGGTAGATCCCGTCGGTGCCCGAGCCTCAAACAAAAAAAAGAACACGGTACTGGCGCCACCACCAGCCAGAACCAGTGCCACAAGCCACACATACAGTAGCTGCGCGTGCCTGAGACACAAATCGCCTATCCATCACACGTACGGTCGCTGTGCAAGTGCTAAGTGTTGACCTCGG
>JABFOV010004425.1:0-13970 GCA_022817685.1 Aradophagus sp. ZL-2020 | reverse complement strand
ATATAAAAGCTATTAAAAAACTTAAACCAGTATTTTAAGTTAGGGTTCAATTTTACGTTAATTAATAAATAATTTGAAAAGTTAAAAAGTGTTTCTCTATCAAGAAAATACAATATAGTTGGTATTACGAGCCAAAGGCGAGTAATATCACAGGGTTCACGCGCTTTTGAAATTTTCAAATTGATGTAACATAAGTTTATATTAACAAGTTTGTGTAGATTGAACGTTTGAAGATTTAAATATGCATGATCAACTCATACAAGGTTTACTATAGTAACTATTAAAAAAAATGTAATTGGATCATTTTTGTTTCCAATTTTAAACAGATAAAAAAAATTTTTTTTAATTATTTTTTAATAATTCCTTGACATTTTCGTGACTTTTCAATAGCTACAGAATTCCCTGACAATTTCAGGTTTTCCAGGTGCGCACGAACCCTGTACCAAAATATTTTATTTTCAAGTTAAGAAAAGATTTCATTTAATGAATAAAACTCTCTTCTAAACCTTAATTTGCGCGAAATCTGCTAGCACCGTACATTTTGCAACTTGATATAAGGCAGCAAGTCGACAAATGCTGATATTAGCAATTTTATATCTATTAAAGTAATTTTTGTTTTGAGTTCTATTGGCACCACTGCGTTTTTAGTTCTATCGGTTCTATCGATGTCTTAACCAAATATGTTCTTTAGTCACTTGTATGCTCTAAATAGATACAATAAATACATTGTTGCCTTGAAAAGAGTTTGTGTGCGTTCGATATTTCAAAGCTTTCTTAACTCTCTCAAGAAACCAATAACGTCATAACAAAAAGACAAAGATGAAAACCTGAATCCACAGCAGTCTTGTTGATAGAGTAGATAATAAATAAGTACAACAGCAGAGAAGAGTCAGAATATGATTTAAGCGTAACATTTAAAAGCTTTATGTTGATCTTCTCTTTGTTCTCACTTTCTTTTTTTTCTTGAATCACTTTAGTATTTTATGATCAATTTTCTTACCGTCTATGACAGTAATTTTTTGTGCCAAAATAAATTGTTACTAAACCACGATGGATTTGTCAGTGGTCTAAGTAAGAGACACCAAATCACAAGCCCTGCAAGAAATAAACAAAGAAATCCAAATTTTTTCATTGGACTCTTGTGAGCAATGATTTCTGACAAGTCAGGGAATCCCATGTGATTGCAAAATGAGTGAGCCGCTACTGGTGCCACAAAATGACCTGTTTTTGCAAATAGGAACGCTGCGTATGCTCCAAATAACGTTGTATATCCAAATTGAAAACCTAGTTGGAAGAACAATTTACTTTCATTATTCCTGAAGTAATCAACTAATATTAATTATTAAATAGTTAAATACATACAGGTTATAAGAAGTGCACGTTTCAAGGACATGCCCATCTTCGTTCGTTCCACCACATGGTGAAAATGAGCAATGCCAAAAAATAGAGGACACACAAAGATGGCAGTTGTAGGGCTGAAACATTGCAAGAGTAATGGCATCATACACACGCGAAAAGTCCATTCTTCGGATAAGGGAGCCACCACAAGATTTCTCCACCAGTGCAAAGTCTTCACACCTTCTATCCAATAAGTAGGTTCTGTAAAATTAAACATTCCATTAATTGAACTTTACCAGTGAAATATCAGTAAAGAGTAATTTTGTTTAAAATAAATTAGAGGAATTAACTCAATTGATTTTTCAACTTTTCTATGTAAAATTTAAAAACACTGAAGGTAAAATGACAAAAAAAATGATGTTTTGAATTTGGTAAAAATAAAATTAATTATCTTTTCTAATATACATTATTCAATTTTCCATTTCGTGAAAGACACTAGTGAATTTTCTTTATTAATGATTCATTTAATTAATTTTTTTTAATTATTATAAATATAAGAAAGTAATATGTCTGACTTTAAGAATTGTATACAAACCAGTGTATATTCTCCACAAACCAGTCGTTGCTTGTAAAGTTAATGGCCCGAGAAATAAAATCATTGTAAGACACAATGGTATAATAGTTGCTTGTATCAAACCTGGCCATCTTAATCCTAATAATTCCCAAACGGTTACCTAAAAGATTATTTCCAGTTGTAGATTGTTATTCAATGTTATCCGCAATGTTTATTTGTATATATAAGAATGGGCGAACCTTTTGCAGTATTCTCCTATCCAATCCAAAGTACAAAGATAAAGGCGATATTAGTGTCATGATAAAAACACTAAAAAATCGTTTCTTTATTGTCTTCGGATGTTCTCTAAAACGAGAAATTCTCGTTTAAATTACATAAAATATATAAAAAGGATAGTAGATTAATCATATTGTAAAAGCATTCTTTTTAATAAATTGTTCCATGAAACAATCAAATAAAAAAAGAGCAATCTATCAAAAGTTATTTATAACATCTTAACATATTTATTAGTGGATATAAACATAGTTTATGGCTCAATGGCATCAATTATAAAAAAAGGATAAAAATCTAGGAACATTGCAGCATCCTTTAGTATTAATACCTCACAAGTGGCATCATTTTGCACAATGAAAAAAGTATTGTTGATAATACTGTCAACTTGTTATTATTATGAAAGAATGTTTGCTCCAACACGCTTTTGGCAGAAATACCAATAAAACTTTTTTATGGACAAAATTAAAGCCGCTCAAAAGCGCCGAAATAACATCCGTAAAACGATAGAAAAAAATATAATTTTTCTCTTATGCGCTGTTATTCGCCTATTATTTTTAAAAACGATGTTTTCACTTAAACATGCCGTCATGTCGTTTTTTATCGTCAAGTTAACCTATTTCAATTCTACTTTTGTCTGTTCATCACACTGAATTCCTTATTAATAAGCGACAAAAAAAAAAACTTTATCAAAGGTCAATAAAAAGAAAAAAATCAAAAAAATCAAAAATTGAATTATTCAACTACAATATCAGTGTTTTTACTTTCAAAATTATTACTGAATAATGTCAACTGAAGGAAGTTAAGAGTAAGCGAGAAATAGTTGACACTACAAAAATTATGTATAAAAAAACATGAAATAAAACTCAATTCTGATAAATTAAATATAACAAAAAAAATTTTTTGAAGATTGAATTAGCAGAATAAAAAAGAGGTACCTGCTGTATGGCGAGTTCCATACGTATAAGCTCGCGACGTAGGTGATCGAGAGCGCGAGACATGATAGGATCGCCGGGGTGCAGCAGAAGTCGCTATTTTGATCGTCGTTCTCCATAACACCATACTGACAGAAATGTGTTGCGTACGCGTGGCTACGTTGTCTTCAACTGTTGCCGAAAATGGAACAGGGAGGGAACATGGCGAAACGCGAAGGCGGGCATCCTCGCATTGGTGGCGGCAAGCGCGGCAAGTGACAACGGCCCACCAATAACCTCTCTTTCATCCCACTCGACCAACACTGCGAACCAGTGCTGCCAGCTTTTCAATGCTGTCCTTTCCGTGCAAAGATCCTCAAATGTATTTCAAATGAGAGAATTTTGCGCGACGAAGACGAAATTACAGAATCTGGTAGTACAGCTGCGAACGTGGCAACACTTGCACTCATTGCATAAGTTGCATAATGTATTATTGTAAATTGTGGTAGTATCAGGGTTCGCGATAGCGAACTCGATGAGCCAATAACAATTTTTGCGTAATTGTTTTTTTTTTTTGGTTTTAGTTTGAATTAAATGTTTATAATTGTTCCTTCGTTAAAAAATTTAATCTCAAAAAAAAACAACCAAAAAATACTATTTTTCGTTATCATTATCGTATCATTATACTGGGATACTGAGAGTCATGACCAAACTTTTTCTTTTAGAAATAACGTATGCTTCTTTTAAAAATAAAAACCATTTTTATGTCATTTTGGTAAAATTAACTTTATTAGAATTGTACAATGTTTTTATCTTTTCTTTATGAGATAGCAAATACTTTTCTGCAATAAAAAGATATACATAAGTGAAGACAAGGCCTTTGCAAAAAGCGAAGAAAATCACTTTATACAATACATTCAATTCCGTTTAATGCATAAAACGCAATTATTAACCGTTCTACTCCTTTTTATAATTATTGATTCAACATTATTTATTCAAATAAATCTTTGTGTAATTTATTTTTACATGCTAAATCATATAAAAGCGTCTTGAAAGTGTCAAAATCAAGTTTTGCAACGACTGCAAAATTATTACATATTAAATAAAAAAATTAAATTATTCAATTATTGAATATAATTATTAAAAAGTAAAAAATATATCTTCGCTAGTTTTGTTGTTCGTATAAATTAAAAAATAAAATAAATGGTCAGAAGTTATTTACACCTTACTGTTTCTTTCAGGAGTTAAACGATTAACAAAGTTAATTACCCCCATTAATATACAACGTCGACATAACATCATTAATTTGACTGAAAATATAACATTGGACAAACAATTAAAATGAAAAATAAATCAATAATTTGATGTCCATGATAAAAAAAGCTGGATTATATGTTCTGCATTTTTTAATACATAAATTACAATTTTTTTAATCAAACGTAAATCTGTTTATTGGTTTACCACTAAGTCATCAGCAGGTATTATTCTTATTGAAAACTACATTTTAGCATATTGAAACATAAAGAAACAATGACTTATTTATCAATCCATAATTCATCTTTATTTCTGTATGTTTCTAAGTACCTTTATGGTGTTTTCAATTAAGATTTTTGTACTTTCTACATTAAAATTATTCCAAGACCAGCTTCTTATCTTGTGCACCAAATCATTTACATTTTCTATCTTTCTGTTTTTTCCTAAATTGATCTATCCCTCTTAAGGTGATTTTGAAAAGACAGTAACTCCGTGGCACCAGAACTGAGGAATCACCTTAATGATGAAACCCTGAAGTTAGTTGAAAGTAACGCTTTTATTATACCATGAGATTGCTCCGTGGAGATAGATCTTTGAAAAAGGCGCAAAATTTATCATTTTTAAATTTTTAATTGTAGATAATGAGTGAAGATATAAACAAAAAATAATAAGTTTTAAATTTATCATTTTTAATTTTATCAAAAAGTAATGTAAATAACAGAATTTCAGAGAAAACGGCGCGCGCATATTCTAGTGCATTCAAATATATTAGGTAACAAGGGTGAAAAGTATGTAATTTATAACAAAGTACAAATTGTCGTTTATAAATAGTGCATAAATTCTCACATATTTTGTACAACATAGTGAATTCGTTTTGGTTTATCATAAATTATTATAAAAAAGCATTTATTTTATTTTGTACACCCTTGTCACATACTATATTTTTGTGACAAATGCAAAGAAAGTACTATTATTTGGAATTAGCCACAATTTAATTATTCTAGAGCGAAAAGTATTATTTTTCAACCTATGTATAGATCTACAGAATAGTACTTTCCATACATAAGCTACTAAATATTTATGCCTTTCAACACAAATTATATTTGTGTTTAACGTCTAAACATTTTTCAAAAAAGTTTATACGGAAAAGGTTGTAGTCGCGAGCACTTAGCATTCTACAGCAAACTTTTTGTATTTGTAGTATAAGAAAGCATTTTCGAACAACGCTAAAATAGTGCCATTGAAGCAAAATTAAAAAATATTATTAAGAGCTAATTTTATCAATCGTAGCTCCACCGCAAATATAATTACAAGGAACGTATAAAGTAAGCACGATAATTTACCGGGCGAAAATACAGACTTCAAAAATGTAATTATGCTGAAAATCGTCGCAATTAAGTAGCAATAATAAAAATATATATAATTGTGTATTACTTAATGAAATTTCCTTAATCGCTAATATACACACATGTACATTTATATTTCACAATTCGATGTGTTATAAATTTATACAGTTGACATAATTGTATAATTGTCTAAAGAAAATTCAACTTCAATTCACTCGATGACAAATTAAAATATAAAATAATGCTTGGTTTTAAGTATTAAGATAAAAGAGAAAAACATTGAAGTCTAATTTTCTTTTACAATTGACCTATATTTTCGGTATTTCCTTTTATCTTTTCTTTATCTTTTCAGTTACCTTATAAGCTGCTTAATAGTATTCTATTGAACTTTGACATTGTGAATAAAAATAGATCATTTAATTTAAAATGTGTTGAGATCTTGAGGCAGCGATATGTTAAGATGATATTCGCCGTTTGAATTATGAGCAGGATCTAGTTGTAAGACAATCAGAATTTTCGTCCTGATTATCTCTAGGCCATTCAGGAGTTATAATTGTGCGATCTATTTTTACATCTTGTTCGCTTTCTTTTACCTAAAATACAATAAAAATTCTATAGAAATATTTAATAATTTGATTTAAAAACAAATTTATTAAGCTAATTTAAATTTAAAATGATAAATATGTTAGAAGAGAAATACAATTATTGTATGTAATCAAACAGTTACTGTGAATAACTCACTTTGTTATCTTTCGCAATACTTTTTTGTATTAAACTATTTTTTGAATCAACAGGTAGGTCTTCATTTGAAGATGGAACATTATTATAAACTTCCTTTGTTTCTAAAATATTTCCATCTAGTTTCATTTCTAATTCGTATCTATAAAGAATAATAAAATGATTAGATCTTCAACTTACTTTTGACTAAAAATTTTCTTATGCAAGTTATATTTTCTTTTCATATGCCGATTCATTATTACAAATTTATTACAAATATATTATTTATTAGTACTTACTTTTGTTCTTTCAAATCTTGGATACATGTATCATTATCCAATTGAATAATACGTAAAACTTTTAACAATTTCGTAACAAGATTATCCACGTCAATAACTTGATCCACTAGGCCAATGTTTGGACAATACTCACTCAATGGTGCTAAACTCTCTGTAAAGCCAGTTTCTGATTCGCTGACAGACTCACAATTTTCTTCCTCTTCATCTTCTACCTAAAATAAAATAAATTAAATCTCTAAAATTCAGGTATCCTCATTGTGAGTAACAAAATAATAATAATAATAATAATAATAATAATAATAATAATAATAATAATAATAATAATAATAATAATAATAGTAATAATTATTAATACATAAAAAACTTGCCTTTCGTCTATGCATTATTGCTTGACTTAAATTTGACAAACTCTCATCTGTTGATTTTGGTGCACTTATAACTCTGCGCAGTGAATCGCTACTTGATACCATATTGTGAGAATAAGTATCAGGTAATGAAACATCTTCCAGCACGCTTTCCATCATTAAACAAGGCTCAGTTTCAAAGTCCAGTAATTCGGATGAAGATTCTGTACTAAGATCTGACGGGTAAAAATTAAATTATATAAATTATATGTAGTGTACCCATAGTTTTTGAGAAAAGTAGTTTCAAATGTCAAATGTTTTGTTTAATTTCATAGATGTTTAATTACCTTTTTGTGCATGTCGAGAAGATTCTTTGATTTTACTGTCGTTACTTCTCATCACAAAAGGATGTGTGGCGGCATTTTTTATGGCCCCAAGAACAGCCAAAACAAAAGAACCTCGCTTTGGACTTGGAGTACAATCTTTTAAACTGTGTTTTGAACTCACTGGACTTGACTCAATACTGCTATTACTTTGACTGTATGCCTCATTATAATATACCATTTCCTAGTTTTCAATTTGAATGTAAATAAGATTAGAATGGTGTGACACAAATAATGTTAATTTATAAAATGAAAAAAAGGAACTTAAAAAGAGGGAAAAAATACGTATTGTTAAGCGTGAATTAACTATAAATAGTAAGAAAATACCTCTAAATCCTTCTCGGAAATGTTATACGATGAAATGAGTTGATCAACTAGGGCCTCTAATCTATTACCAAGGCCAGATAAAGCGACAGCCGCGCCGGATACTGTTGCTCCTTGCGCAAGTAGCAACTCACGACTCTTTCGTTCGATGGCGTTCAATTTCATGTTTAGAGAAAGATTTTCTTGCCTAAAAAAATTACTGAATGAATACAAGTTAGTTCTATTTTAACAATTTTATACGCATACATGTTTTGTTGCTTTCACTTACCTCCTCTGTTCGCTTATCCTAACTAAATGCTTACACTCTTCAGTCTTTCGGTCTAATTCTGATTGTACTAATTTCAAAGCTTCATTTTTTTCGCGAAGCTGAAAAAGATTGAGTAGTCTTAAGAACGTTTCAAATCATTTAATGCATTAGTCATAGTGTGGATGTGCCAGTACATGGCAATGTACTAGTCAATGACCAGTGTGTTGGAGAAATAATGATAGACAATATAATGTAAAGAGTGATCATTCACTGGTACTTTCACCTTAATATGATAGAATATAATAATCGTATGCTATGTAATCATTTTGTAATTGATAATAATTTCATAATTATTTATACCTCTGTTTCAGCTTCTTTTAAACTTTCAGCTAAAGTTAACTTCTCCTCTTGTAAGAAATCTTGTAATTCTCTGGACTCAAGTTCGAATTCCTCTTGTTGCTGAATTAAAGATTTTTGTGCAGCTAAACTTTTTTCTAGATCCTGCAAAGAAAAATAATGTATGTCTGAGTTTGTTTCTCATAATAAACACTCAAGTGTCATAGTAAATCTTTCACGCCCTAAAATTAAAGTTTAAAATATATTAAGGTTTTAAAATATTTTTAGAAAATGTTGTTTCCTAAATCTAATTTCTAGACACTAATTTTTTGATTTTAAAATTCGTATTATAATTTGAAGTTCTGGAAATATATTTCATGAATCGATTTCTTGAAAATGTCATCAAATTCAACTGGTAACAAAGCACTGTAAAGTTCTTACTCTTTTTAACATTCGACAAAGGGACTCGAGATCGGCGATCTGAACTTGTTGATTGGCAACCACTTTGCCGGAAGATTGCAAGTGCGTTTCAAGTTCCAGAAAGCTGTCACCGCCCTCGGCTTGCTCGGACAGCGGCGTTCCCAACATCGCCATGACCCGTTGCGCGTTTCGCTCCAATTCCTGCCGGGCAAACGCGTGATCCGCTTGTTCGTCCTCCAGGCGGCGTTTCGTTTGTGCCAATTCGACCTTGAGACTTTCATTTTCGAGTTTCTGCTGGGAAGACTCTTCCAATGCCCGCTTAAAATCGCATTTAAGCGTCTGCAGCTCTTCCCATGTCCCTTCTGTCTGAACCGCACTATGCACCCGTTCAATACTTTCAGGATTTGGCAATGATGTGCACAGTCCAGCTAGAATACTCTCCAAATCAGCACTGGTGATTCCCGTTTGAACTCCAGTTTCATGGTAGATTCGAGTTCTTTCTACTTTAGACTTCGGATGTGGAGGTAAGGATCTAGAAAAAAGAATTGATCAAAATAGTTGTTATGATTTAATAACATACAAAAAATTTTTTTTTTTTTTTCATCCAAGTGAAAATCTCAACTGTGAACATTTTAAAAGAACATCTCTAGTTAGATAACGTTTACCTAAAATTTTCAGTTATTTTAACTGAAAATCCCAGAAAGTGTTCTCCAAAACTCAAGTGTTAAAAAGATTATAATCAGTATTTTATATCAACAACAATGATTTTAAATTCACTTCAACTTGCACGGAAAAGTTGTTCTTTTGTTTAAATATCTACTTCATGAAATTAAATTTTTCTGGGTAAAACATACCTAGAAGCTAACGATTCTTTTGAACTGACACTGCCACTTTTTCTGCCGACCATTCGGTTCAAACTGGCATCCCTACTGACGGATCTACTTCGCGACAATGGTCCATCGGTCTTCTCCGTGGATTTTGGCACCGCTTTGGCGCGGGTTTTCCTCGGTAGGGTGACGTACGCATTGATAGCTTTACTGTCCAAGCTCATACTCATCCTGTCGCTGATCAAATATCGCACATTGGGACTCTGCTTAGGAGTCTCAAATTTGTAGGCGAGATTCGTTCGTGAGGTAGACGTGATTGTCTTGCGGCGGTCCTCGGACGGTGTTGAAGCTGGCGTGCGGAGTCTACTGTTGGAGGTGGCCCGCGTCGTTCTTGTAGCGTGGGACAGTCGGCCTAGAATGAACGTTATTTCAGTCATCAGTTGGAACGGATTAATGAGCGAGGAAGCGAAAGGTACCGCTGATTCCGACCGATCGGCTGAGAATCCAACGAGAGCGATATGTCGTTTATAAATAAGACCGCCAGAATAAGCGCGGCCAAATCGAATGAAAAAGAAAAAACAGTTTCTACATTCCGAGGCGAAGCATAACTCAGTGAAAATACGCGAGGAATCTTGCGCCTCGTTGTCTTGGACCTTTATTACTCTTGGAAGGCAGTGCACTTGGATTTACGGCGGGTATGAACATTGCGTCTTTGGTCAAACGTTGAGAATGGGAAGGGAGGAAAGGAGGTGAAGATTTGTCGTCGAAGGAATGTCAGTGATTTCTTTCTATTTGATTTCTTCTTTTGACGGAATTCAATTTCGTCCATTTGTAACAAATTATTTTTACATTTTGTTATAAATTTTATTAGTTTTATAAATGTGTAGTAAATAAGTAGTGATACATGGTTTTGTGATTACATCAAAGAAGCAGCACTGGTATTTTACCTTAATTACCCGACCAGTGAATGTAGACATTCTTTGGCTTTACTCCGGAATAAGTCCGAAATAGTAAATGGAATAAGAAACATAGAGCACAAGTCATTTGCATTGCATTTGCTTTTGACTGCAATTTCGCGAAACTTAATTGAGGTACAAAATACTTGACTGTTGTTACTTTATTGTGAATTTTATCGCAAATATTGGAAAATGTGATTTGTTTGCTACAGAAGAGTCTTCATGATAAATTTTACATGTATTTTGGTATAAAGTGAGACAACTTACTGATGTATATTGCGCTATTAATTATTCCGGAGTTGTAATTAAGCGTGAATTTCTGTTATAATACTCGATGCTTATAAAGCAATATTAATTTTCAGAGATTTTAAATTAAATGTCATGTTTGGTATTTTACTTGCCAATTTCAACTATCTATATGAGTCTGACGTTACCACATAAAATGATGTTTTTTTTTTTTCTATTTTGTGTTTGTATGACAAAGAAGGTATCATTGTTTCCAGTTTTACATTGAATATTCATGAGTTATTCACAAAGTTAAAAATCACCTTTTTGAGCCAAATCCTTTCCGATCTCAGTGGTAAGAGGCGAAGGCAAGGAATCTGGCAAGTTTCTGATCCTGGACTTGGTGGTACTAGCCGCGGTGGGTGACCTGTACGTGGAACCGGTGATGGCACCGTTGGTGGATGGTAGGTTGGTGCCATGCGACTGATGCTTCTCACGCGACTTGGCCCTGTCGCGGCTTCCAATAATAGTACTCCTGGCTGGTTTGGCATTCGGTGCACCAGATACCGGCTTCGTTTGGCGCGCGGTTCGCTGCGGTTCAGTGCTGCTTTTCTTTTTCCCAGGACTGGCCGTGGCGCCAGTGGCGCTCCCATTGGTGGCGCTCTTCTTAGAGGTGGCGCCACGCGCGGGCACACTTCCAGCAATGGAAGAGCTCTCGCTTCCACCTTCGCTGGTACCTTCACCGCCACCACCAATTGTCAGGTTCAAATCATCAGACAGGATGGCGCAAGGATCTTCGTACACCGAGCAACAGCTCGCTAGACTTGAGTCGCATGATGCGTTTGATTCATTCAGAGCATCACAACTGCCTTCGAAATCCTAAAGATGTGAATGTAATTTTAATTATTTAATAGTAAATAATAAATTTGACAGCTGATGTTGAAGCAGTAAAAAGAAAACTACAATTGAAGTTTGTAACAAAGCAATTTGAAATGTTAGGTTTTTGTATGTACAGAAAATTTGTAGACGTTGTCCAAAAGGCCATTGTTGTTACTGTTCGGTTGATGTCTTTAATTTCCTGATGTTTTAAATACAAAATATTCAACATCATACAATTGGCATTGATCGTTGTCTAACAACATATGTATACATGTATATTGGTAAATTATATTCATATTTACGTATATATTATGTACATACAATACATTATACAAAGAAATGTATGCAATATAATAACTTCTCTAACCTTTTATTTACCAATAACGTTACTTTTACTTCATCATTTCCATTTGACATGATAGTACTGAAATTACAGAATTTATCATGTCACTGGCATTACGCTAGCATTACAGAGTAATATGTTTTTATATAAAACAAGGTTGGTTATTATTTAATGACAAGGCATATTAATTGCGCCATTCGGTATCATGTTTGAAGGCTATTAGACAAAAACCAATTTTCTGATTCTGAGTTTCATTATTTCAATAACAGTCAAAGTGTAGCTTCTGTTAGTAGAAATATCAGAACATTGATTTACATTTAACTCAAAATAACTAAGGCAATAATGACATCGCCTTTGACAAAAGAATTGCACTCCCATATGAATAGTGTATGTACACCCATCACTAGATATTTTCATTACTACAATAAAATTACGTAGCTTTTGAAAGTACTTATAAAAAAAAAAATTAATTCCTTTTAATCTATTTTTACTCAAAATTCAGATAAATTTTGAAAATGATTAAGATAAGAGATAATAATAATTGGAATGATAGTGATGTGAGATTTTCCATAAGTTCTACAGTTATAGAAAATTTCACTTACATAATCGTTCTTCAATTTTCTTTTTATTAAACTCTTTTTAATAATGTCTATGAAATTTTTTTTTATTACTATGAATACATTGCCATCAATTGCTATTAACTTTTCATTCATTTGTTGAGCGGTATAATACAAACTGGCGCTTTTTAATAACATCAAAGCGAAATTGATAGTAACGGAGAAACATGTGTACCCTTGGTACTTCGGCATTGCAACCTTCGACGCCACTGTCGCTGCCATCTTTACTGTCCTTGCCCTCGGGTGCAAAACCGAGGGCGTTCTTGTCTGCGGTTTGTATGATGGTGATGTTACAGTGACCATTGATCTCATTGTCGGTCTCGCAATACTCGGGCTGCTTGGCCTCGGTAGCCGGCGACGGCAAATCTTCCGGTACCCCCGAGTCTTGTCGCACCGTCGCCGCCTTCGTCCCTTTATCCACGCCAACTTGCTGCTCCATCGCCAGACTCGTCGGCGGCTGCTGATGAATCATCCCGACGACTCAATCATTATCAATCTAAAACAAACCAAATTGTCATCCGCATTACAAATTATGCAATTATAGTATCTTTTGACTTTTCAAATACTCATACTAAAAATTGTGCAAGTTTTTGAGAACTTTCCGTTCGAACACTGTAGAAAAATGATAGAAAATTAAAACAAGATGTTCAGCTTATACCTTTAAAGATAAAAATTGAGGTATAAAATTATCAAATTATGCACTTCAATTTCCAAGTTGCATCATAAACTACCTCTTATATTATAACGTTACAGCAAAATGTCAAAGTGAGGTTCTAATTTGAAGTAATTGGCATTACTTTAATTTTCTATTCCTTTTCTTGGCAGTGAACATTAAAAACGAAATTTATACAATAAAAAATAAAAAATCCTATTTCCACCATTCTAATTTCTAAAGTACAGCGTTGAAAAATTTTTTTGACCTTAAAATCTTGCTCACGACTAGATATTTTCTCACTTTTCCTTCCTGAAAGTGTCAGACGTTTTTCATATTATCATCGTATAAAATTGCGTGTTACTCGACGGAGTACATTCGACCAAGTCGTTATTGTCTCTGTTCTGTTTCAGGGACTTAGATTATTACAGGGGAAAATGGGGGGCGGAGTAGAAAGAAAAAAAAAAAAAAAAAAAAAAAAAAACAAAGAAAAAAAATTGAAGGAAAATGTGGAAAGGACTGGGCCTGGCCAAAAACAAAAAAAAAAAAAAAGGCGCCGCAGAGATAGCAAGGGTACCTCATGTTGACAGTACACTGACCACATAATCAACAACGACAGTCAACCTGCTACGTGTCTACTAACAGTATGTAGCGTATTGAACCATAGTTACTGTGTCACGTATCGACATATGTATTGTGGTGATA
>JABFOV010004424.1:0-13971 GCA_022817685.1 Aradophagus sp. ZL-2020 | reverse complement strand
ACGTAATCTCAAGGTCAAAATGGTCTAGTAGTGGTCTAATATTTACTGAACGTAAAAATGGCACTTTTCGAGCTCAAAGTAGCAAAAAATCGTTTTTTCTATTCTCGGAATAAAAAATGGTGATTTTTTTTATTCCACTATTCCACTCATTACTGGAATAAAAAATAAATTTATTCCTTAATCCACTATTAAGGAATAAGTGGAATAATGATTATTCCTTATTCCGTGACATTTGGAATAACTTGTAATAAATAATTAAAAAAGCAAAAAAAAAACATTTATAATATGTTACTGATCTCTAATATACGAAAATTAAATTATTGAATATTTTTATTCCATTTTTATTCCAAATATTCCAAAGAAATGGATTGCCGAACCCTGGAACCATGCTAGAGAAAAATTATTATTATTACTTTAATTATTAAAAACATGTACTTATTATAAAAACATGTATTTATTATAAAAACGACATTCATAATATACATTTATCTTATTTACTTATCATTTCTTATACTTTCTTCAAAATATTTTACTTTAATTTCTCATATATATTTATTTTGAAAACTTATTTTCATAATGTTTGGCATTATGAACATTGACATCAATGTAATACATATTCTAATTTTAACAGTTTAATTTGAAAATTTTGTCAACAATGTTCACAATTTAATGGCGACACAATTTTCTAATCTAAGATAGTAAATTGAACACGAGACAGCCAATGATATTGATTCATAAAGTCAGTGTTATTTATAATTTGTATGTTGTAAAATTTATAATCTTTGTCTCATAAAAAATATAATCAAAATAATAATATTTATAATAAAAAATATTTGTTTGGTATTTTTTCCTCTTCTACCATTTTTCTTTATTATTTTTGTCTTATTTTTAAATTTCTCTTTTTTTCTGTTTGATTCCCTTGTTTCATTTTTCCTATTTTATATTTTTTTATATTTTCTTTATTTAATTTACTAATGCACACTACTAATTAACTGTATCAATTTTAACTGCTTAAATACAGTTGCATGTACCTATTATGATTTCTCTCAGTGCAATGCCTTTATCAAATTGTATTCCTTTTTAGCGGTTCTTGGATGGCAATGTATTTCTCTCTAGACGTTTTATGTAAAATTCCCTAAACACTCCTCAGATTTTCCCTAAAATCTACTTGTAGTCAGAGGGTGCATCGAAGCTATAGAGACAATGTATAACGCGTGGCTCTTTATTTTTACCTTGAGAAATGAACGATTGGTGGCGCTGCGTGTACCTTAAGATCATACGGTGATCATCGTCTGGGTCAAAAAGCCTTTGTTTTTATATCATTTGAGCCAATTTGAAAATATCATTTGAGCCAAAACGACATATCATTTGCGCCACTAAAAATATATTATTTGAGCCAAATATTCTAGAAGTCAAAATCTATAGCAAAATTGAACTTAGTCTTCATTTATTAAATTCAATTAAATGAATTCATATCTTTACATTAATTAGAAACAACTGTTTTGAATAGAAACTGTCTGTTTACTAAAACGCGTTTGCGTTCAGTTTCGATTGCAAAGTCTGTTCGGTACCCATTTTTCATTCGAAATGCTTTTAAAAAATAATAAAATAATATAAGATTTTTGTTCAGCGAATTTAGTTCTTTTTAATATAGTATTTTGTTGATCGACTGTACTTACTGTTTTCTTTTTTCTACTGTACTTATTAATAATATATTTTTTTGTGGCGCAAATGATAATAATTAAGTAGCTCAAACAATAAGTTTATTGGCTCTAATGATATATACAAATCTGGCCCAAATGATATATCACAAAACCTAGTCATTGGCTCAAATGATGTACAGCCAAATCATAGTTAATGTGAAGACATGAAGAGATAATAAAGTGGGCAACACTTTGAAAAATATTTTATTCAAATGTTTAAAATTTTTTTTTTAAGCATTTTATTTATAAATATTATCATTGAATGTTATCAATGAAAAAGATACAATTGAAGTAATCAGAGAAACCAGTATTTGTTGAAAATTTTTTAAGAGAGAAAAGTTAGTAAAATTAGATTTCTATAGTATTTTTTTTTAATTCATGATAAATATAAATAATAATTATAAAAATAACAATAAGAAATGTATCTTATAATGTATTCACTTAAAATTGTTAGGTTATGTTCATTTTGTAGGGTCTAAAGGTACACGCAGCACCACCGTAAACTAACTTTGCATAGGTAAAATAAGAAGCCAGGTTAATTTTCTCGATGGACCCTTCGCCTTTTGTCAACCTACTTATTCCAACGTGATTTCTACATATTCCAGTTATGATTACTACAATGAACCTTGTAGTTTTGATAAAAATTACGTCAGTTTGTCTCTAACAATCCTCAAAGGTTTCTTGTAGGTTTCCTCAAGTTTAAAGCATTAGTGAACGCTGTGAAAAGATAAAAGTGGAAATATTGTAACCTCAGCGTAACGTCTGAATTACTTTGGAACTACTCCTGAGTACAAAAATATTAACGCGGCGGAACCGCTGGGGAATTCAATGATGACTGGGTCTCTATATAATCATTATCTTCATTTGTTTCATGATTCTTTTTTGTACCATTTTTACAATTTTTTTTCCAAAAAAGATGTTTCAATATCTATCATTTCCACATTATCTTCGTTCGGCTTTAACATTATGTTTTACGTATTATATTACCCATAAAACGGGGGTAAATTTATTAAGAACTTTTTGATACTTTAAAGATAGAGGTCTGTCTTAAGATCTGTCTTAAATTTCTTTTTTTAAATAATCTCAAACTGGAAAATCACTTCAACTTGAATATATAAATCAATAACAAACAGCAAATTCAATACAATTAAAACTCTTTGATTACAACAAGCAAAAATTACAAGGGATCGATTGTTTGATATCTTCTTCGTTCAAACGTCAACGTGCCAATCTCGACAGAAATTGTCCTACACTTTTATGTGTGACGCCATCTATCTTTTAGTTGTATCACCTCACGGTCGGTTATTGTGAGTTTCAATATGCCTGAGTCATTTCTGCAATACACGCAATCGCGTTCAATAACTTTCGCTGTGCACAGTTGGTGCACTGTTTTCAGATAGGATTCTTTCAGATAGAATTTACTTTCCACCGTTAGATATTCTGAAAGCCAAAGTTTAGATTGTGTAAGTTTCAATAAGTTTGATGTTGCACCTTCCGATTAAATTATTATTATTAACGTAAACGTACGAGCACAAGTTAGTTTTATCGACTTCAGAACAACAACAAAATTGATCTTATAAGAAGTGTTTTCCTGTTTTTTACCATAAATCTTCGAGTTTGGAGAAAGGTAATTTCCATTGGTTTGTTAATATATTTATTTATTTTCTTTTGTATATGTTCTGTAGTTTATATTTTGTGCTTATTAATATTTTGTTTGTCGTTTGCATAGTTAATAATGTAATTTTTGAAGACAAGATTATAAAGAAGCAAAATTGATGTTTGTATGCTTTTATTCCTTGTTTCCGGGAGGCAACAATTAGCAGGGACAATGAACTTCGCGACAATTCTTGTATTAACCTTTATTGGATGGTACAGAGTTAAATGTCACAATGCAACTTCGTGCAATTTGTAATGGATAGATCAGTTGTCATAAATGTCTAACGTGATAACATATATATTATTATAACGTGTATATATATATTATAATGTGATGTATATGTGTACATAATTTTTCAAAAATTTAAATGTATTCGTTTTTCTTCTATAATGAAAAAAATGAAAATAAAATTTACAATTTTAATTTATTAAATTACATTTTTTTCATAATTATTGAAATATAATGTGATGAAATATAATGTGTGTAATTACTTGTAAGGCAATCAATACACATGTATATAGTTTTCAAATACTCTGAGCATGTGTAAGGCTTTTCATATCAATCATTTTGTATTCTATACTTTTCAAAATCATTATATCTCTATATATTATATTTTAATATTCCTGGAATATTTTTAGAATTTTATAATTATTTATTATAAATCTTCTTTTAACGATAATATATACATAAATTTTAATCTTTCATTTTACGGACGATTTAATCGTCACATAAATTTGAAAATTAAAAATATGAAATTTTCAAATTTATGTGAAGACTAAATTGGCTGTAAAATGAAAGACGAATATTTATTATAATACTATATTAAATATATGCTTAAAAGGGTATGTTTCTTTAAATAATGAAATACGCCATTTTTTTAAATTGATGAAAAATTGGATGGTATACTCAATTTTCAAAATTTTAAAAGAATTTTTAAAAATTACGATTAAGAACTTATCTTTATGAATAAAGATAATTTATTTATAGCTCGTCCCCACTGTCTCTTCATTTGAAAATATTCAAATTGGCCTCAACTTTGGCCTCAACTGACATTTATGAGAGTTGAGTCTATGGATGAAGAAGCCATGATGTAAAAAGCGATTATCGAAAGGATTCGTGCATTAATAATTGTTTATCAATAATAATTACATTTTACAAAATGCGTTACAGAATAAATATTAAATTAGTTTAAGGTATGGAATGATTATAATAAATTGTAAATTATATTATATAAATATTATTCAAAATTCTATTGTAATTCTTGAGGGTTACTGTATACCTTAAACAAAATCATTACGTTTTTTTGTGAATTTACATCAAATTTTTAACTTCAGATAGTCTCTGATAATTAACTATTATTTTTTATTTCTTTCTTTCAAGGTCTAGCCAGCAAAATGTCACTTTATCCTTCCTTAGAAGACATGAAAGTTGACCAGATGATGAAGGTAGAATATTAACTTTTAACCCCTTATATTTTTTTCCAAGCTTTATACATCAATAGCCAACAGTAGATCAATAGCATCTATAAATAACCCATGAATTTGTTCACTCACAGGCACAATTGCGCGCTGAATTCGAACATGTAGTGCCGCCACAATTGGCTCCTTGTCCATCGGCTCCTTTTCCAACTGCACCGTGCTTATCACCTGTGGAACTTGAAAATATTTCAGGGAATCCGTTGTATCCGCAATTGGCTAATTATGCTGAATTGGAATTCCCTGAGACCAGTTCTTCTAACATACCTAAATGTACAGTTGCAACAAGGCCATCAGTAGGTATCACATTTTTTGTCAAAAATACTGCTGGTATTAATGGGAATATTTATAGTATAATTTATTTTTATGGTAATCCATTAAATAATTCTGTTAAATTTTAGATTAAGGATTATAAGTAAATTAATGTATTTAAATATTATCAATATTTGAAAATTTTCTATTAAGAAAGCCAAACAAATGTTATTAATAAGACATTATAATATTTTGAATATCAAATCATATTATATAAAGTAAAACAATGTACAAATTACAATTTTGTTAAAAATGTTTGAAGTAAATTTTATTAGTTTAATGACTTTTATTATTATAGACTGTCTTCTTAATATTACATAAGTAAACGATGAATTGAATGTATAATAAATTAACATCTTTTGTTATGATTAATCATAGATGGAAGTGGCAAACATTTCACCACAGTCAAATAATATGATTGCACCACTGTCAAGCAACTCTGTTGGTATACAAAGAGCTCAAGTTACACACTTTATCAGAGAGGTCAGTTTACTAAACTAAATATGAAGAAACATTATATCGTCACAACAAATCTAAACAATTACAAAATAAGATTTTCGTATAGTAAGGATAACAAGTTTGAAAAATTAATTATAGTAAGATAAAATAATTCAATATCATAATTTTGTATAATTATATTATCTAGTAATGATATATAAGACTGTTCAGCATAGATTTACTGTATAGTGATTTTTGAACTCCTGTCTCTAAAAAGGTCTTAAAATAATATTTTGACAGTTGTGTTTAAAAATAGCCACTTTCGGTGTAGGTTATTCGAACCGAAAGTTGACGTTTTAAAGCAAGTGCCAAAAGTTGACAGCGGGCCTTAAGTGGCTATTTTCTAGCACTCCTGTCAAAAAGCATCATACACGCCATGAGCTGAAAGTAAGCAATCTGGGTCGAGTGAGAAATTGTAGCACGAGACATGAGTTTGAGCTGCTAACTTTCAGCTCTTAATGTGTAATATATTATCAAATTTTGTAGATCACCTTGTGTAAGGATGGCAGTGGGAAAATAGGTCTAAAAGTGCGCACATTTGAAACTGGTGTATTTATATGTCTTGTGACGAAAGGTTCTCCAGCTGCGCTTAGTAGTTTAAGATTTGGGGACCAAATTTTAAGCATCAATGGTGAATTAGTTGCTGGTTATACCGCTGATCAAGTGCACAATATTTTCAAAAATTCAGGAGTGAATGACATAAAAGTTGTTGTTAAAGACAGGTTGATACATATTGTTGTTATTATTGTGCAAAATGTTAATTCATGCCAGGTGTAAGAAAAAGTTTGTAAAAAATTTGGAATAAGTCTGGATTGAGCCTGCAGAAAGTTTGTAAAAAGTCCAAAAGCTCCTAAATTTGGTACATTGTAGATTTTGTTCAGACAAAAATGTCTTTTAACATCTGCAAAAGTCTGCATAAAGTCTGCAATATGTCTGCAGAAATTCTAAACAAGTCTGCACAAAGTCTGCAGAAATTTTAAAAAAGTCTGCACAAAGTATGCAGAAATTCTGAAAAAAGTTTGCGAAAAGTCTTCAGGAAGTTTGCACAAAGTCTACAGAAATTCTAAAAAGTTTTTAAAAAGTCATTAGAAATTCTAAAAGTCTTTATAAAGTCTTTAGAAATTTTAAGAAAAACCTGCATAAACTCTGCAGTATCTCTGGAATATTTGAAAATTTCTAAGAGTTTGTAAAAAGTTTACAAAAAAAAACTAAAAACTCTTCAAACAAATTTTTTGAAAACTCTTAAAAAATCCGCGAAGTCTGTAAAAGTGTGCACAATGTCTGCATTAATTCTAAAAAAAATCTGCACAATACCTGCAAAAAGTCTGCAGTATTTCTGGAATAATTGCAAATCTTTAAAAGTTAGTGAAAAATATGCAGAAATTCAAGAAAAGTCTGCACAAAAATAACAACATTGCTGAGTTTATGATTTTTACAGGCTTTGCACAGATTTTTGAAGAGTTTTTGAAAATTTGTTTTCAAACTCTTAGAAATTTTCAGATATTCCAGAAATACTGCAGAGTTTGTGTAGACTTTTAGAATTTCTGAAGACTTTTTGCAAAGTTTTTTAGAATTTTTGCAGACTTAGAGCAGACTTTCAGAATTTCTGAAGAATTTTCGCAAACTTTTTTAGAATTTCAGCATAGTTTGTGCAGGCTTTTTTAAAATTTTTGCAGACCTTAAGCAGACGTTTAGAATTTCTGCAATCTTAATGCAGACTTTTTTAAAATTCCCGCAGACTTATTGCAGACTTTTTTTAGAAATTCTCTAGACTTTGTGCAGACTTTTACAGACTTCGCGCAGATTTCTGAAGAATTTGCAGACTTTCTGCAGACTTTTGCAAATTTTTACAGATATTTTGTCTCAACAAAATCTACAATGTCCCAAATTTAGGAGTTTTTTAGACTTTCTGCAGACTCAATCCAAACTTATTCCAGACTTTTTACAGACTTTTTTCTTTACACCGGGGATCCAACACACTGAGAAAAATTTCATACTTTTGTAAGATGAATATTCACCAAATTATAAGACACTTGAAAATTACGTGAATTTAAAATGAAATTCTAATTAAAAAAACATGAATTCCATATGTGAATAACATAAAAACGTATATAGACGTTATATATAGCATATTATAGACGTATTATAGCATGTGTAATAATTGAATTGTAAGTTGATATCAATCTTTAATATGTATCGTGGTTGTAGTAATATGACATGACGCGACCCATTGCTTTTTCCTATGCTAATCCACCGTATAATCCGGTGGGTAGTACTCAATTACGTCACTACCCACTGATTGTACGGTAGGCTAGCATAGGAAAAAGCTGTGCGTTGAGTCACGCTATTTTACAATGATTGTACACGGAGAGAAAAGTTGTTTTAAAAATTATAACATTTTATGTTAAAAGTGTTGTATATCAACATTATTCAAATATTTGATACTTACTTTTCAAAATGTACTACATTATATTGAAAAGTTTATAACTTATTATGGAAACTGTTAACACAAATTATAAGAATTTTTAAAAAATGAGTTTTGAATATCCAAATAATGCTGACTTACAACACTTTTAATATAAAATGTTGTAATACTTAAAACGTCTTTTCTTTCAACATACTGCTTACGAAAGAGTGAAATTAACTTACAATTTTAACATTGAACATCTTTAGTGTAGAAGGTTACATGTTATTGAAATATGTATTCAGCTTAATAAAAGTTGTACAAAATACAGAAAAATAAGAATAACGTTTTTCATGTTAAAGTAGTCTGGAATTTCTCTCAGTGCACGTTCCTTTCAATTGTCAATTATCAATTTATCAAATTAATGACCAATGAAACAAATTTATTGGACTAATTTATATGAATAATAACAAGATTATTATTTTCAATCTTTTATTCATTAACCGACAACGTTTCGACCTGAGTATCAGGTCCTTTTCAAGTTTAAAAAAAAAAAAATCGTTTTGAAGTTTGGCTAGCTATACACTTTGATTGTTGATGACAAAAGTAAATTATACATAAAGTTCTACATATAATTGTCAAGTTACAAATTTTATTACAATATGAAGTCAGTGAAAATAAAATTATAATAAATATAAACACAATAATTTTATGAAAAGAAAGAAAAATAAAATAAAATATCAATATATTTTAAATTGCTTATCAAGTAATTGTCAATGATTTCGTCATACTGTAAACCATGTAAATTTTGTCAAAATATAAAGAATAATAAAAAAATAATTAACTGACACATAAATAATAATAAATAAACAATTATCTGCACGTAAACAATAATAAATAAATTACAGTGAAACAAGTTCATCCTATGAGAACCTAACTGCCCTAAGGGAACAAAGTATTTAAAACAATATTGATCCAATATTTACGTTTCTGTTGATTAAATATTGAACCAGTATTGCAGAATTATTGAAGTAACATCGTATCAACGTGCGAATGTCCGCTAAGGTGATATTGTTTCAATATTACAATGGTCAATATTGAATCAATATCGATTTTTATTGAAATCATATCGAATTAAAATCGATGATTTAATGTTAAGAGAAAGTCGTAACAGTCTTGAATCCATAATGACGGTAGTATTAAAATGACATTGATAAAACGTTTAGTAAAAAAAGTGCTTATAAGCACTTTTTTAGTTTGCATTTTTGAAAAGCTGAAAAGAGTGAATCAAAGTTTAATCGACGTTATTTCAATACTAACATTATTATGGATTCAACACTGTTTTGACTTTTTGTCAACATTAAGTTGTCGATATCAGTCCAATATCATTTTAATATTATCAATATTGATTCAATATTGCAATATTGCAATAATTCATGAACACGGTGATATTGAAACGATATCACCTGAGCGGACATTCGCACGTTGATACGATGTTATTTTAGTAATTCTAAAATACTGATTCAATATGTAATCAACAAAAACGTCAATATTTAATCAATATTGTTTCAAATACTTTGTTCCCTTAGGGTGTTTTCATAATAACGCTCGATAAATAAGACTAAGCTTTTCGCAGCCAAATCGTTCGTTTATAGCATTTTTACATTTAACATTTTTTGTTATTTCATTAACCAATCTTTTTTTATAATTTCAAATTGAAATTGAAACTGAAAATCTAAAACAAATTAAAATTCCTAAGGGAACAGCGGAGCAAACTGAGCATCAATTCAATATCAATTCCGAGTTGCGGGAATACTGTTTTGATATAGAATTGAGATACGAATGTCCGTTTGGTTTATATCGAATCGACAATAAGATTTTGATGATAAATTGACACATTGGTCTGTTTCGAATCAACATAAGTGGCATCGACATGGATTCGATGTCGATCAACAACATACAATTACCGTTGAATATAATATTTTATTAACATCGATGTCATTGATGTTGATTCGATACAGACCGAACGGACATTCGCATATCGATTCGATACCTAAATAATAATTCCACAATTTGGCATTGATATCGAATCGATCAAAAGTTTAAGATTGTGTTCCGCTAGGGAGTCTATATTATGATCATTGTCTTGTGTTTAATTAATAAAGCATATTTGTCGGGATTAAGGCTCAAATTATATTTGTGTTCATATATAAGATTTTTAAGTATCTTTTTGTTTTTCCTATGTACACGTTATCGCAATCTCTACACGGAATACTATATATAGCATTAGATTTCATCATGATCGGGTCCTTACCTTTAATTTTAAAAAAATTAGTATTGCTCTTTTTTTCATTGCATTAAACTACTTTCACATTATACTTTTTTAAGTGCCTCTTTAAATGTAGTTGAAGGTACTGATATAAGGTGAACTTATCGTTACAACGTTACGCTCATTGTAATTATTGTTATTATGATTGTTAACGACATTATCTCTCCTTAAAAAGGTTGTGAATTTATTTTGAATGTGTCTATTTACGAAATCAAGCGCATAATTATTGTTAATTAAAGTTTCCCTCATTATTGTTAAATTTTCATTATGGAATTGTGAATCTGCCAAACCTGTTGTTTTATCTGTTTAACTATAAACTAGCTCTTTTTATTTCATATTATGATGTGATAAAAAATTTAATATCCTACCTGACCATGTTTCTTTTAGATACCAATTCAAAGCAATATCGTTATTTTGATTGATAATTAGTGTGTCCAAAAAATTAATACGATTATCTTTTCTACATTTAATCGTGAATTTTAATCGTAGGTGGAAGTTATTGTACACTTTTATCGTAAGATCTATTTTTTGGTCAGGTATGCAAATGATAATGTCAACATATCTATAAATTGTTATTATTAATATAAATTAGTCCAATAAATTTGTTCTATTATATATTGATAAATCCAATATATTGATAAATTTATTATTATTATTATTATTATTGTTATTCTTATTATTATTATTATTATTATTATTATTGTTATTCTTATTATTATTATTATTATTATTATTATTATTATTATTATTATTATTATTATTATTCAACCCAATGTGTGTAATGTAATGTAGCGATTACTAAACTAAACTACTATACCGTTACGTATCATATCGTTCGATATCATATCGATACGTGTGTGTTTGATTTCAGACCTTATGAAAGAACTATCACACTTCACAAAGATAGTCTTGGGCACATTGGATTTCAGTTCAAAGATGGAAAAATTATTGCTATTGTAAAAGACTCTTCTGCAGCAAGAAATGGTCTTTTAATTGATCATCAAATTTTGGAAATTAATGGAATTGTAATGTCATCCATTTTATCATTATTTTATATTTATAGAAAATATATCTAAACATGATTATTTTTGGTATTTAACTCTTCTTCCAATTTTCAGAATGTAGTAGGATTAAAAGATAAAGAAGTTTCAAAGGAAATTGAAAATGGAGGCAACATCGTTACACTGACAATAATGCCATCATACGTATATGAACGCTTGATCAAAAAGTAAGTTTGACTTTGTCCATATAGTATGTACATAATTTTGATTGGTTGTTTTGATTCCTCATCATAGTTATAGATCAACACTAATGATCGCAATTGATTTGAAATTACTTTTTAAATAATAAAACAATTTTCAATTTCCAGCATGGCATCGAGCTTACTTAAATTTTCAATGGATCATTCTGTGGTTAATATCTGAATCGGAATTAACAATGTATAAACATTGTTGTATTTTGAAATGTTTATAAAATTGACGTTATTGAATACAAATGCAAATTCTACTAATAACTACAGCTTTTCTTGCACGTAAGATTTTTCCTTGTTTGCAGATCTTGTATTTTCTGAACATTTCATTAAATACAATAACGTATCGAATAATATAAAAACGATAAATATATTGTTCGAAGTCTTGTAAATGAACTGTGTTTCCGTTATTTCAAGCTGAAGCTTCGATCTATTTGAATTTAAATTTTATATGACAAAGATTAGTGTTAAATTAATACTTATTCACATACTGTATTGCACAATATACTCAAGAACTAATGGAGGGCTGGAATTGAACACAGCTAAATGGTCTTGGTTTAAAATAAATAGTTGATTTTTATACTCTTAAGCCCGGGTGAAAAAACAAGTTTGGCATTAATTTGGGATAAGTTTGGCATCAGTCTGGTATCAAGTCTGGATCACAAGCGCGAGCCAACCTTTTGCCAGACATATACCATACTGTTGCCAGATTATTTTGTCTGGCAACGACATGGCATATATCTGGCAAGAGACTGGCTCGCGGTTGTGATCCAGACTTGTAACTTTTTCGCGCGGGAAGTGTTAGTAGCTCTACAATAGATACTTATTTTGTGTTACATTGTTATTCGTTCTTTAGTGAACTTTTACACATGACATCTTGTTACGTATACAAATCTAATGATATGACAATTAACGAAATAATTATATTAATTTTGGAGAGCGAAATTAAAAAAAAAAGCATGAAGCTGTATAACCTACTTCTTATTATTTTATGGGTATAGTTAAGTTGTATAAAGATTACCAATGAGCTGCTGAAACATCACCAGCCTAATATACTGTGTTCGTTGCGGTCTGATTACCTTTTTACTATAAATAATTTCAACTCTCAAACAATAAATGTTATTATGACATATATCGACGACTCGTCAAAAAGACAAGAAGACTTTACTTTTGTATGTAAAAGATTAATAAGATGAATGAAATGCAATGTAGTGATTTATCGACATTTGTTATCAGTAGCGATAAATGGATAAGTTTTATGCATCGAAAATAGAATATGATCAATGTTTGTAACATTAAGCAAAATGGAAATCCCATGTCGAGATTTTTAATCGATTAATTCACCTACTAATTGTCAATTCTATTATTTTATGTTATGATTATTTTCTTATAAACGACAATCGCGGATATAAAATTTCACAATAATTCATGTTAGGTGCCTAAATCGAATATATTTTGTGTCACAATAAATCATCGATGGCGATTTCTGTCGAATATAGAAAGAAAAGAATAATATAACATTCATTATTAATTGATAATTATTATTAACTAATATTGAGTATTAATATTATAGATAACAACATTTTTATATAATATGATATAATATTATACAATTGTTCGTGATTCGTTTGTATTTTCGCTGCTTTAATTATCAGGAAGTTGTTTCGAAATCGCGCCTAGATCAGTTTTATGATCAGAGAATAGAGCCAAACAGTAAAGCCTCAAAATGATTACAAATTTCTTCGATTTAAGAACTAAAATCTACTTTCAGAGTGTTCCCTATTTTTTCTCGTTTGTTATTTATTGCATGTAAAGAAAAATCGAGGGATTTTCTGTTGAGAATTCATAAGTTACATTATTGATAATATGCTTTTTCAAATTGACATCCGTAATTCTATAGGTGTATGTAATAAATTATTGAGTAATTTTTAGTAAAAATGTTCAAGTGAATGGGATTAACAGTCAATAATAAGCGTCAATTTATAATTTTTCGAGATTCGAGATTTCGAGTTTTTCTTTTAACATTTTAAATATTTATTCCTTTATAAATTCTCAATAGACTCTCCTTTGACTTTTCTGTGTCTGTAATGTTTTGTTTAATGAAATTTAACGTTTGGCTATGAAGTCAAACGTTAAATTTTTCGGATTTAATGTTGTAAAAAAAAAAAAAACACTGGTTGTGTGGAACTACGATTCGCACGATACTTGACGTGACAACGTCTAGCTATATATTCGTTTTTATCATGGGGTATATTGAGTAATCGAAATATTTATATTTCTTTATTTATTACTGAAAGTGTAATTTAACTGATTTAACTATGAATTATTCTGATTCAATATGGAT
>JABFOV010004423.1:1867-13976 GCA_022817685.1 Aradophagus sp. ZL-2020 | reverse complement strand
TGGACATGAGAGAGCGAGACACGTAGGGGAGTAGGCAGCGGCGAGAGTAGCAGGGAGCCCGGTGGCGCGGGAGGTGGGGGGGGGGGGGGTGGGGGGGGGCGGGGGCGCGGGTGGCAGCAACGCGAAGTCGGTTGCGGCGAATTCCAAACGGGCGGCTGTTGCGGGCGAAATGTACAGGGCCGGCCAGGTCCGAACGGCAACGTCCCCTGGCGGGTCCCAGGGGCCCCCCCCCCCCTCCCCCGGCCTTTTTTTCAACTCCAATTCAACTAGTTTGCCAATGCAAACGAGCCCCGCATGACCGCTCGAAAGTATCACTGGGTTTCGAGCCCGCGAGGCTCTCCGTCTACCACGGACCTCTCTGTCAGCCCCCTTTCCGCCCCCTCCGTCGCTGCGCGCTATCTCTTCCGCCGAGATTACTCGTCGACACGGTATCACGCTCGCTTGCCTACGTACTCCGACTACGCTCATTACAGCCAGTCGACTACTTTCGACTGCATTTGTCCAACGGAGACAGACGTAATTGTCGCCGTTGAGAAAAGTGCCGGCGAAATTGAGGAGCGCGAAGGAATACGAGAGCGGGAGGACGGCCCCCGCCACGTTTCCGCGCCCTTCGCGCGCGCGCGGCCCCGTCACTCGCGAATATTGGATCATTGTCTTTGTCAAGCTCGTCGTTTTTCACGCGCCCCCGTCTTTGGAATTAATGGAAAAAGTGATATTCAATTACGGCGCGATGAAGAATGCTCGCGCATTTGTTATACCCTCGGCGATCAGGCGTATTAAAGTGTGATTCATTCACGCGGCCACGTGATTAGCGCGAAAAGCCTTCGCTTTGTACAAATTATTCCAACTAAAATGTCTCAATGTAAGATGTTAATGGCTGAAAAATATTTCGAATTAAGGCACTTTTGTTGAAATCATTTTCGCAGCTCACTTGGCCCAAATGGAAATCCCATTCGCAGGAAATATTCACCGCGAAATAGAATGCTTTGGGGTTATCGTGTGAGCATTAATGTGTACATATTTATTCGGGCTTAATTTATCGCGAGTGGTTTTGCGCCTCGGTTTTCGAGAGCGGGAAAAAATTGGAATTTATATTTATCGACGATTTTGCATGCGCGCACGGTTTGTGGCGGCTTGAAGTGGTGCGGGCTGGCTGAAAGAAAGCGATTCTTATGCACATTGATACGTTGCATTTGAGCGAACAACGAGCAGCATCTCCATTGTCGATGCATTCCAATTTAACTTCTTCGCATCACGTTGAAGTGCACATTTTGCGCGTTATAAACTTGACGTAATTGTTTACAAAGTACGTAACGTTTGACATGATAAATGTCTGCGGCAACATTGTAGTAACAATACGCCGGTGCAACAGTCATGGAAAATTTAGAGCCGAGTATATAATTTAACAAAATGGCAACCCAAATTTGCGCTCCGCGAGCGCGACTCCGTCATTAGGATGAAATTATTCAAATACTCGAAGGTGATATCAATTAATTTCGTCCGGGAAATGTCGAGTATTCTTAAGCGAACATTCTTCAAGTGCGCGTGAAAAATTGCGCAGTAACATACGTCGGCATGAAAATTTTGTTAAAGTAGTAACGAATTTTGTTAAAAGATGACATTATCAGGGGAATTAATTAATTATACAGAGAATAATCATGTAAAGCGATGCTAACACATTGTCAAATATGTGGGTACAATTTTTCTTATAATACCCTTTCAAAAACTTTGTCTTTCCTATTTTAAAATCAACTTCAACGAATCAGTAAGTATAATTCTTGTATTTAATAATGAATTATTGGTTTAGAAAAAGTTCTTTGGCACTTTCTTTCGGATGAAATTGCCAAATGAATATTATCATTAACAAAGTAATTTTTTTATTAGACCGTGCTAGTCGATTCTTTGAAGCGGTATTTCAATAAGCGCGCTTTCCGAGAATAGGCCGTTACTGAATTTTCGCAAAGTATTTTTATCGCTAATTGAATCGTTTTGTTTATTCATGAAAAATAATTTCGTTTAAATGAAAAATAATGTCGCCGTGAAACTTGCTTTCGTTTGATTCAGCTATCGATTTAATAATTTAGCTTGTATTACGTGAAAAATATGATTCAGAAAATTTCAATTATTATATTTTATACAAAAGAGTATTGTATGAAAGTGATATAAAGTTGCAAAGTGAAAATAAAATTTGCCTATGTTTCACTCAGCTTATTTTCGCTCTGCAATCATTCGCTTTTTTAGCATCCTTTAAATTATTAATACCTGTTTTTCAGTGATCTTAAAGCAACGATTTTTTTTCTTCTCCTCAATTCTAATTCGATTCTATTTTGATTTTAACGAATAATCTTATGCATAATTATAAAATAACAAAAAATTACATGTTCGTTAAAAACGTTTCTTATTGAATTTCGCAGTTGAAATCACGTTCGTTATTAAAACATTGTAATTAATATTTGAACCGTCATATCTTTGTCGACCGAAATAAAACTTATGACCAACTTCAATCTATTAACTGTTTTTTCGTCCCTTTATCAAGCGCGGAACGAATTCCTATTATTTGAATTAATTCATCTGACTAAAACGGATTATAAATGTTTTGACTGCCGCACTTTAATTACATTCCGCATAAAACGTGAAAATTCTTATCGTTTTTAATTTGATTCAACGCCAGCGCTACCATACACAAAAGCACTACTGGCTTTAATTCCCAAAGAGTTATTTACCCTTAATGCCGATTGACTTTTGTTGCCTCAAAGACGAGGCTGCAGGACGTTGAAAATAATGAAACATTTAATGTTAGTTTTATTGATTGTATCAAGGAAAATAAAAGGTGTTGGCTCAATAATAAAGTTCAAATGAGCGAGACTTTACTGCATTATTTTTATTACTCACATCGAGGCACTGAAATATATTATAAAGTCGAAACAAACAGTGATTCGTTATAGCACCGGCGTTATGTACACTTGGAAACGAGCGAGAATTTTATCCCAACGAAGAAAGTGTCAGCTCGAAGGGAATAAACTTTTATGCGAATTATTACACGCTCGGCAGTTAAATTTCGACATCAATCGACGACACGTCGGTCGGTATTTTCTTATCTTTCATTAGACGGCAGAAAATAAAGGGGAAACGCAAAAATAATAAAGCGAAACAATCAAAGGAACATCGGCGAAGGGGCGAACGCGAGTAACGAACAAGCGAAACGAAAGTGCGAGGGAAAGGGGACGAGCGATTAAAGTAATATCGGGACAACCTGTTACACAAACGCGCCGCGGCACGAAATAAACAACTGTCGGCTGAGCGCTTCGCGGGCCGCGTGCGGCGAAAAAAAGTTTAATCCCAGTGGAAACAAAGATACACGCCCGGACTCTTCTTACCGAGTCATAGCGACTCGAACGCAACCGACGGCGTGATTGTTTCGACGCGTGATTAAGCGTCCCCGCGCGAGACCAAAATTGCGACTCATGTTTTTTCTCGCGATGCCTGCTTCGTCGTGTTTATTTCTTCCTCTTTGTTTCTGTTCTGCTGCAAAATATGCCGAACCATTTTTTCATCAATCATTCAAAACGTAAACATTTTATTTAGTCTTTTTGAAGTATGAAATTTTGCAATTTCGAAAATGCAGTGACATATTCAGACAATATTTTAAACCGTAAAAATACCTTTAAAACACGTGTTGTGTCTTAAAGACCAAAAACTTTTTCAATCGACTGATTTTTGCAAATTGCCAGATAAAACTCACAAAGTTGAAAAATTGCACCCATCAAGAAAGATGCCGAATCCGATTTCGTTGATACAAAAAAAAAGGAAGAAAAGATTGCGGTTGACAAGCCGTTGCGTATCACTTGTTTTACGTTTCGTTTGTCGGCGGCAATTTCGCGGCGGGATAAAAATGTGCTCGGCCAGCACGTAATGTTGATAATTATTTAACACGGGACCGGCGGTGTCACGGCAGAAAGCACGGGAGAAAAGTGGTGTGCGAATCGCGAGCGTTCGTGCCACGTAACGCGTTCGCTTTCGTTTCGGCGCGCAAAACGTCGCGGACACGATTGGCGCGTCGCCCGGGGCCGCGTACACGGAACCACGTTGTTCCCGGGCCGCGCACGCAAGCCGACCGCGCTGTCGCAACACGAACGCGGAAAAGCTCCCAGGAGCGGTGAAACCGAAGCGTCGCTCGTTTCGGCCGACTCCGACGACGCGGGGACGAAAGCGCGCCGGAGAAAGGAGGCGCCAGAAAACGCTGTCCCAGCCTTTTCCGTTCCGTTTCTCATTGCAGCAAGTTCGAGTCGCAGGGCTGACCCGGCGATAACACGGGCGCGGCATCGCTCGAGGATACGTGGATGTTTGAACGAGTTAACGATATTTAGATAGTTTAGTAATTACTAGTTTGATGATAATGTTGTTGGAAAGACTTGTTTGTCGTATGCAATACATAAAAAAAAAGTATTGGAGCGTTTTTCATTATTTTGTGGGAATAATGCGATTTGTAGAGGATAATTGTCATGTAAAAATATGCGCCGCAGAGGTGGCGTAGTCCGTTAAATCATCTTCTGCACGTTTTAGCGGAAAATATCTTTTTTTTCCTTTCGGCTTGCGAATTTCTTGCACGTATGTAAAGGTACTGCTACAAAAATGAGAAAAGTGCAAATTTGCCCATAAATTATGTAGTTTCAATTCTTTTTTCCTCCCACTCAAAGACTTATGGTGGGGAGAATGTGACGTCAATGTATTCGAATTAGCGGCACAATTTTCGTAGCAGATGTTGGTATTTACGTAACACGTGTAATTATTTATTGAACTTTTTTGTATATAAAATTTGATACTCGAAGGTAGAAGCACGGTTTTAGACTCGTTGTAAAAAGATTCACGCAATCGTTTCCTTCCGATTTCCCGATATCTTGCATCTCCTCGCCCGTTGTTCCAGACTCGGCCCCACATCTGTCTATCTTATTTATTTTTCCTTTTGTCTTTCTTTCGCGCGTTATTTTTGTCTCTCCTTTTCCGTTCTTTTTCTCCTACAAATAACGCTGATTGGCGCTGCGCGTTACGAGACACGAAATCACAAAGAGAGCCAAGCGACGCGGAAAAAAGGAGCCGTGACGCGCATCGCGCCGCCGGCAAACGAGCCAAAGGCCGTCTACTCGAGACCTCGGATTTCTCGCGCCTTTTTTCGCGCGATCTTTAGCTCCGGCGAAAATGCCGCTTGTAAATCACGTTACTCGCTCGAATTAAGCATATTTATCACGCCGATTCGAATCTTGTCCGGATGATAACCCGGTCGCCTTCGGCTTTTGTTACTTCCCACCGAGGAAAGCGGCGTGCCGTGGGATCAGTCAAAACTATGTCAATTACAAAGTTTATGGTGTCGAGAAAAAATGGACGTTTCACAAATTATAATTCAAGATCTTTTTTACCACTCGCTGCAAGCTGTGGCACAAATTTTTTTTTTTTTTTTTAATAGGTTTTACTTTGCAAATTTCTAATCTTTCTTCTCAAAAAAATTGTAACCCAAATTTTCTTTTATATATTTTCTTCTATAGAACGAATTTCGTCTATTAAGAAGCAAAATCGGAGGTAACATTTATTTCAATACGATCAAATGTGAAGTATTTCAATTTTTCCACTCGTTTTTATAAGAAACTTTATTAATTCAAAGTCAATCGAATTTTAATTTCTTGGCAAAAGTGTCACAAAAACGCAAGGCTGACGTATGTCAAGGTTAAGTAGCTGAAGTTAAGATTTCTAATTTAAGCACTTGAATTGTGAAATTGTGTCATTTGATTCAGTCCCTTTTTATCAGATTTCTAACTGTCTAAATTAATAAGCTTAATGGCGACTGCTACAATAACATTGCATGTTTGTCGCTTGCGAAATGACCACGCAGCTGCACTCGCGGGATTTGCGAGGGATTTTGCGAAAATTAGCATTTTCGCCGGGCGATTTTGTACGTAGGCTAATTAGCGAGCGCGTCGTCGAATCAGTTGCCAAGTTGACGGATACTGGGTCAAACGTCTGGCCGAGTATCGACAGCGCCGTAATTTCGCCCGGCTACCTCGCACGACGTGTTTCGATTGCTTCCCGCCAACTTGGCCAAACTTTTATCCTCAAAAAGCAAGCGGATTATCCTTATTAATAAGAGCGCTCGTTGAGAAGTGCGATTTGAAAAATGAACGCCGGAGTAACCGAACGCTCGATTCAATTAACCAACCAACCGGGCGCTCGATACTTTTTGCCGGCCAGTCAATTATTATTCTGGCCAACTTTTCACTCGATTTTCATAATTCGCCGAGTATTAATCTCCACCTCCGAAACAGAATTGTTCAATTTAACTCTCATCTTGTTATTATCAATCGATGCTCAAATTCGCTAACTTATCGTTAATTAATCAAAACTTTTTATCTCCGAGCCTTCGATGCTACGAGCGAATCGATAATTCAACGTTTTAATCCCAAACTAAGCCGTTTTAATTAATCAAGATAAACACGCCGCCGACAACAACGTTATTGTTTTTCTTCATCTTGCTTTTTTCTTCCGACATTCTCGTTCTGTCCGCGAGCCCAGTGGCGTGCCTTCAAAATAGTCGAGCGCATTTCCAAGTCCTCGAATCTTGTCGGAAAATGTCACTCGTCCAGCGAGAGTCTCAATTTCCGGCCGACATTTGTTAATCGCTATTTTGCTCCAATCGATTGACTCGTCGTGCTGAGTGTGAATTTAATGAAGTTGGTAAATATCGAGTAGTCTTGCGCGAATTAAACGTTGAAAAAATTTTTACATCTGGTTAAAATTATCTTGCAACTAGATATAGATCGGTTTTATAAAGAAATCGTAATTAACATTTTTTTCTCATTGTTTAAGAAAATTTTACCGGAATGAAATATATTCCAGATTTCATTAATACCTTTTTGGTTTTAAATCATAAAACATAACTCAAATATTAAATTTCATATAATTTTAGATGCAGAGTCACATGTTTGTAACCAGATTATAATTTCAAACGACATAAAAAATGTCTTTTATTCATGACGTAAGTACCCTTTGATACTTTTCAACCCAACCTAACTATTACCATAATTGTATATCCGATTAGAATAATTCTATTGCTCGTTGCATAATAATATATTTAATTTAAACAGACACGTTTTTACCTGTAATACTTAAGGTGAAATATTAATTATAATTTACTAGCTTAGTATTACTGTAATACTTATTGTTACAAAATTAAATTTATCCTCTGTAAAAGAAAATTATCGGTTATATACAAAATTGATAAAAAAATCATAACTTGGAAATTCAATGTCTAAGATTGTAAATTAGCATTCGTAATTGAATAATTCTAACCAATTTTTTCATACTTTCAAATAAATCGTTTTTTTCCAAGTTCAAAAAGACTCTAATCTCACGGTTTTCGACTTGAAATATTCCATTGCAAACAAATTTCCCACCTGAAAGAAATTCGAAAATCGGTGAAGGAACATTAACAAGCGCGATCGTAAATACACCAACACGACTGTCTGGATCGACGACCGGCACTCGAATATCGACAAGCGTCCTCCGGCGCGGCCGTTATCGTCAACGAGCCTTGATTACTGGCCGCGTTCACGTGAGTGGCCGCAGTTACTCTTCTAAATCACCTTTTTATGTAAAGTGAAAAAAGCTCTTTTCTGCCGCCGGGCAGCGAATTTATTAGCCCCGCGACACGTTGTTTGTTTGTCAATCTCCGAACACTTCTTTGGGCTTGAACGGCCTTTCGAATCGGCGTCAACAAGTTGCGAGCGAAATTGCAGTGACAAATAATTCGTCGTTACAACGCGAGGTCCCCGCCTTTCTTCCGCTATTTGCTTTTAATTCGCCTTTCTTACAAATTCCTCGAGAGTTTGTAAAAATAACGCTCTTTCCTGTTTACCCCCGAGCTAATAAGTAGGGAAGATTGCGCCAAATAATTAAACTGTTTATCTGATAAAGAAAGAAAAAAGTTTTAAACGACACGTGTGATTGGGAGACGGTCATTGAAGGTGTTAAAAAATAACGGACGAAGCGTTTTTAAACTGTGTTCATTAAATAACAAAAATAGAAAGTCGGCAATTTATGTGCTCGTGGAGTCAATAGTTTCTAAAGTTTGCGAGCGAAAAATTTAATGTAACTCACGATGGCAGAGCGAATCGAATTGTATTAATGATTCAAAACATAAATATCTTAAACTCCCAAAGTTTACGAGTCCAATCCAGCGAGTCTAATTTACAAAGCCACACCATTGCCGGGCATAAAGTATTACTGCCAACTTTTTTTCGAGCGGGAGGAAGTTGAAATCGGTAAACTGGAAGATTTTCATTCATCAATCGAGTCGTAAATAACGTAGCGCTTGAACGTTATCAATTAAAGTTAACATATCTCGCAACATAAATAAAGGTTCCGCTGCAAAAAGTACGACTACCGATTTTAAGAGAATTCAATACTTGGATACGCGAAGGAAAACAGCGGATATTGTGTTTGCAAGTGTTTTCCAATGACGATTAATTTGCCCAGGAGAATAAATTGAAAGTCGAGTCAGTTAATGTATATTTGATTTTGAAGAACTTCTAAAGGGTATTATTATCGGCACTTGAACGCTTTGAATATATCTAATTTTGTTGATGTGAGTAGTAAATTCATTTGTAAAAAAATTAAAAAAGAAAAATGTATGTATAACAGAATAGTTTTAGCAATTGCACATTGCATACAAATAAAAAACCAATTTTCGCTTTATAATTTCAAACTCAAAACTGAGCTTTTTTTTATATTTATGAGAATAAGTTTGATATTTATGAGTAACTGTAACGTGAAGAAATCAATTTTCCTGTGAAGTTTGGACGTTTATTAAAGACTGAAAAATGTTCTTTTGAGTTCTTCTAAATTTATTGGAAAATTAATTTTATTAATGTGACACTGAAATACAAAAGTGAAACGAAGTAAAAGTTTTTAACACATGAATAATAATATTCCGATATTAACCACTCAATCTGCGGTTTTATGTTAATAAATTTACTCTAACAAATTGTGCACGTATAAACTTTGTCCATAGCTTTGCTGTCAGTGTAACAATTTCATTTAAGGATGAAGAAAGTTTTGATGAAACTTGTTTTCGCTTGTAAATAAAAAATCTTATCATTGGAGGGATAAAACTTCAAATTGTGAAATAGTAATTTTAGCAGTTTAAAATATTACTTGCATGTCAACTGTCAGAGTGAATGAAATGCTTACATTTACTGGCGTTAAAAATCTTTTAACGGAAATAAAGAATTGATATACAATACAATGCACAATGAGACCGGCAAACGAATAGTTTTTCTTATAAAACACTTAAATGATATGTGCAATTCGATGTACATTGATCAGTGTTCATTGCACACCACTAACTTACATCTCCGATTTACTATCCAAAATCAAATTGTTCGATCGAATCAACCAAATTTCGATTGTCGCGACCATTGAACATTCTTCCACCCAACAAAAACTGCAATCTGCGGCAAAGCGAAAAAAAGAAGGAAAAAAAGAAACAATAAAAAGGTAGAAAAAATAGGACAACGTTCGAAGGTCGTTAATCTTTGATAGCGCGCGTTTCGACGTGTGTCCGCCATATGTGTTACAAAAATACAAAAACGTCCATTAATCTCCCGATCAAATTATTAGATAAAATATGCGCGCGGAGGAAAAGCCCCGGCGGACGGTTTTTGCGGCCACGAAAAAAGCACTTATCTCGCGCGCGCTCGTCGACCAATTTAGCGCCGGCACAATTACCTGACAGCGCGGCGCTTTTTACGGCCGCGGGCCAAAGTAAACGCGCCGGGCGAACGGGCGTAAAAGCAAAACAAACACCGGCCGCGCTATTTCCGTATCGATTGAGACGGCGCGCAAGACGGGCCGAGGAACCGGCGCGCACATGTAACGCAGACTCGTCGGCCTTTCGGCCGGCAAAACAATTCCCCTGACATGTTTATTGCAAGCGAAACACGCGCACGTCTGGCCGCGCGTGGCGCGTTCCGCTTGGTCGCCGGCTCACGACCGAGCGTCGGCCAACGCTGCCGACGAAACGCCGCTGAAATTCGGCGAACGAACGCCGCTCGCGATGCGCCGATTGCCTTCGCGACGCGGCGGCCGCTGAATGAGCCGTCGCGCTCACTGGGTAACTGGGTTACGCCGGCGAGTAGGGCTTTCGATAATTGAAAAGAAGGAAACGCGAGAAAGTGAGTTGATTATTCTTCGGATACCGAGTATTATTGGCTCATCGGTTTCTGCAATTTTATTCGATTTGGAAGAAAAATACTGGCAAAAGAATGTCGGATGTTGCTTCAACGAGTAAGTGAAAAAACCGAGGTGTATAATTTGATTGGAATTGTCAGATTTTATTGATTTCGGCTGAACAAGATGAAAGTTGAGAAATTTGCTGGGTGATGTAATCGTTTTATGTAAGCTCGATAATTAAAATTAGACAGGTTGGTTATCTACTTTTGGATTTTATTGGATAGTTACGGTTTATTCGGGTTATGGTTAATTAAATTCCTTAGTTGCAGTAGTAGCGATCTGCGGTTCATTTACGTCGATTTTAAGGAAGCCTTGGGTTAAATTTGTTTTGTGTTTTTTTTTAGCATGGCAGATATGTCCATATCAACTGAAATATCGTGTCTTGCGAACACGAAATTGGAGCAAATTTGATTCAATTGAAAAGTTGTAATATTGGCTCGGTCGCATTAAGGAAATAGTGTAATACAAATTACGATGCCGTCGGAGTAATAAGAGGAAGTGTTTTCGAATGGAAAAATGTTATTGAAACAGAGCAGGACGGTATATGCGGCGGACGTCTCCGTAAACTTATACCGTGGCTTAGTTTTTTTCTTCTTTCCTTCAACATCTGTGCCCATTATCATATTAAATACACAAATTGCTAATTTTCTTCCCTGCCATAAACCTTTCAATTAATATAACGTATTAAACTGCTGTACAACATGTGCAAGAAGTTTCGCCAAGAAAAAAAAAGTGTAGATCAAAACAACACGCGGCTCATTTTATGACGGCAATGAGTGAAATGTTAACCTCAAATCGTTCAAAGAAAGTAAGGAATTGTTTACTTGAAACACAGTGATGTTATGCTACAACTTTCTGATGCTAAAATTAGGTATCTGATTTTTTACTTAAAATCACAAGATGCTTGGTTTTTAGAGTCTTTTCACGAACATTATATACGTACAAAATTTTTCATCTATTTTTCCGATTTATAATTTTGTTTTCGTACACTTTCGATTAACGATCATAATTTCCAAAATAAAATTTTAATGATCGTAAACATTGAATGCCCCTCCTCGTGGACAAATATAAAAATGTAGTATGCTTTCGTGCATTTACAAGTAAACATATGAAATATCATACGTCGTTTGCGGGATTGAAATCATACTTCCAAACCGCGCGGCGATTATGATTTATTCGACTGCGTTGAAATTCGCAATCGCGCCGATACTTTCACGCAGACAACAATTATTCGTGGCGGCATTTTTGTGCCGCGAGTGAACTTCTGACCTGGAATGTACCTCGTGCTTCAATATGGATCGCCAATCTGTTGCAATCGCGCGTTAATTAGATCCATACGTTAATGCGCGTAATTAAGGTCACGGTGGAGTCGCCGGGATAATAAGAATTGTTGTAATTAATTTAGCGGCGAGATTTCGGGGCGAATAAAAAGTTGAATTGATAATATAAACGGACTCCGCTCGGAACGAAGATAAATTGCCCGCGACGCGAGCGAGCTTTGCGGAGCTGGGAATATTTTGTAGCGAGTTGTGTTTTTTGATGCGGGTATTTCCTCTACCACGGAGAATTTGCTCCGAGATTTCAGATCACCGAGTCAAACGCGAGTCGAAAGTTACATTTCACGTTGTAAGAGCGAGTGTTTTTATAGAATAAAGCGTATTCACTCGCGATGTTGAAACTTTTTTCAGACTTTTTTTTTAAATATTGGATTAAGGTACGTGTTAAATGATGCGGAAAATACATTGTGCGTTTTATTTGAAAAACTTTTCGAATTAAAATTTATACGAGTATCATTAAATAATAAGAAAAAGTCATGTTTTCTTTTTTTTTT
>JABFOV010004422.1:0-13980 GCA_022817685.1 Aradophagus sp. ZL-2020 | reverse complement strand
AGTATGCTGCGTATTGTTGTTCTAGCACCGCGGACCGCGCAGACTGACCCGCTGCATTTGGTGCGGGGGTGTCGGGGTGGGTAAGGGGCAGGTTTGGACGGGGGGCCTGGGGACTTAGGGTGGGGGCCAGGAAGGGGGCGAGTCGGGGCCGGGTGGGGGTTGGGGCGGCAGGGGAGTTGAGGCCCAGGCGGTTGCGGCCGGGAAAAAAGCAAGGGGGAAAGCCCCCCCCCCCCCCCAACCTTTCCTACCACCAAACCCGCCAAAGACTTGCAGCAAATCCGATTTTAAAACCGCATCTGCGTTTTCTTTGTCATCCGTCTCATCGATCAATGCTTTGCCTCGTAATTCAAATCCGCGAAACATTCGGTCTACACGGGAATAATGTATGGCGAGCGAAGCATTTCTTATGGTTCCTTTGACAATTTATTATCAGCGAAAGGTTACATAAATGATTAAAATTTTGTTGCGACAAGTGTCTTTGAGTAGATCTGTTTTCTCTTATCCAAATCATTTTGTTTCGTTAAGGCTACAAAATCAGTTAGATTGGAACGATTTTTTTGATTTTAAAAAATCAACGTTTATGCTCAAGGCCGTTGTTGTGTTTATTCTACGAAAATGGCCTTTTTATCAATCAAGTTTGCCAACATAAAGCTGTCTTTTATTTTGTACGTAACGACGAAATAATTTTGAGTGAATATAAGTTTTAACGAAATATTTCTATCCGTGCAGACTTGTACGTCGAAAATATCTCATCTCAAAGAAGGTCTATCCTCAGTAAAGAAACTTGCCAATCGAGTCCTCGGAATAAAAAATTTACCGCAATTGAACGCGTGCGCCTTCGCAATGAATGTACTATTTCTGCCCAAAAGTAGCAATGTTCTTGGCACTGAAGCTACAAACGTTTATCACTAAACGAAAATAAAATCTAATTCAATTTTTGAAAAATAAACAATGGTAATTTTTATTGAATATTTTTGTAAAAACAAGCTTTAATACATTCATATTTTTAATTTATTTTATTGGATTATTTCTAGTTAATTTTCGTTTGCTAATAAATGTCGGAATCTTCAGATGCATCAATATTCTACCTCGATAAATAATTATGAAAAACAATACTTTCCTTGCACTTGTTACCTGACGTGGATATTTGAACGATTTATAAATATTTTTATGCGGGTCGTTTGGGAAAAGATCGACTATTTTATTACGAATTTCAGTTACCAAAACTAACCAAAGTGGTAACGCAAATCCGTGAGTAATAAAAATAAGTTACACGGATGAATGTATTTTAATAACGGGAAATCAGCTCGGTCGGAGTGGATTAAAAATGAATGTTGAAACGTCGGTATTTTCAATTTTAATCATGGCATTGTAAGCTGGAAGCACGAGTCAATCTTTTTTTGACGGCAAAGTACATTCCCTCTGCGTCTGTAATCTAACGTAATGCAAAAAATTGTTCCCCGGCGAGAGAAACGCTTTCCCGTAAGCATTTCATATTAGCAGATGCTAATAACGTTAAAGTGCAAAAGGTCAAAAAAGTACCGTAATTAAAATTAAAGTACTCCGCGGGCTACAAAACCCGCGACCATTCTTTTATGCAACGCTATTTATTTTGTCTCATTATTATTGTCTCCTTTCTTGTTTTTGTTCGAGCAATTTTTCATAAACGACGAGGCAATTTAATCGTAATTGCAAATAAACTATTTTAAGCAGCGAAAGCAGAACAAAGAGATTGTTTTCTAGATTTGCGATGCGTTCTAGTGAATGGCCGAAAAAAATAACACCAACTTTTCAAATACATGATTATACCTAATAGGCTATGTCTTTCATAGCTGTGCATCCACTTGGCATAGATGTATTTACAACTGACTCGGTCATGTCCGTAACTCCATATCATATACCTGTCAACTTTTCGGTGTATTTTATGTCATAAGCAGGCATGTAATTATATCTGTTATTAAGATCAACTAATAAGCAATTTTTGCTGTCAAGCCTAATGCAAAGCCTAATGCACATTTTAACGTCTTGCTGTGTTTATTTAATTTGAATAATTAAATAAAAAGATTATAATAAATTGCAATCAACATTTCTTTAAACGGATAAATTTTCTTTTAAACCGCAATTCGTGAAACGCTTCGGTCTTCGGTTTCATTGCTGAATTTTGAGGAAAATTTACTTGACATTGAAATTGTAATTAATTACATGACGGAATCGCATGTAACCTGGTTTCCTCAGTACAAATTTTACCGTCAGTTCTGAAATGAAAGCTAATGAATGCGTTTCAATTAGAGTCCGCGTATAATGCTTTCGATTACGGCGTTAAAAATGATGTCGTGAAAACTTTCGACCTTTTAACTTGTAACAATAATGGCGGAGTAAAATCCGCGAAATCATTAATACAATAAAAATAAGCGATAACAGAAAGGCCGCATTCGGTTTGCTGTTGTAGCTCTCTGAAGAATAAATTATTCCTATTAGTCCACTGAATTTACGATACTCCGTTAAAAGATTCGCATCCTTGCTTGTTCAAGTATTTCTTTTCCAGTTAACAAGGTCGTTGAAACTCGACAAATACTTATATATACATTATACGAATGAATAACGTTAAAAATAACTGAACAAGTTATATTTTTTAATATAAAAGAATTGTGTCGACAACATATTCCTGCAACTGATGAAATTTTGTTGAGTAGATGTCACATTGAAAGATTTCTGCATTTTAGACAATCAAATTTTTTTTTTGTTTAATGTAATTGAAGATGAGAATGAAAACAAAGAAAACAGATCAATTTTATCTTAAATTTTTCTTCACTTTGATATAAAATATTTGATTTTTCAGATAATATTTTGTAAGACAATTGTCCTTAGGATCGTTCTCATCTTGCTATCAACGGCATGGTTTTGGCGCCAATTTCAAAATGCAAGCTTTGCAATCCAGTGCGACGTCCTCTGAAAAGCGAATCGACACCCCGCGAAGAACCGTTGCGGCGCGATTAACTGTAAATGAGTTTATATTTCAAATCGCCGAGAATTCTCCCAAGTGCGATCAGCGTTTCGAAGCATAACTCGAATCCGCGAGAGCGCTGTTGCATGGCAAATGAGTGGCAATTAATCGCCACGGCCGGAGTACTAAAAAATGCAAATTCTTCCGGCACAGTAGAAGTAAAAGCCGAACGGATTTACGAGACAATCAAAAAGTCATTTGGTATTCATTGTAATACTGTCATCGAATCGATCGTTCGCTCGACGCGCAATCTGCCTGCATTCTCTGTCATTATGTGCCTTGACCATTCGATCTTCCGATTAACATCCGACGAATGCATCAACTCGCGTGGAAAGCACATTCTCTCGAGGCTCAAAGCAATAATTGCACGCGTTATTAATACCGGAGGGATGCAACGTCCACGTTGTATGTCCGACAAACGCTCGCCCCTTTCGCTCGGATACACCGCTTTGCTTCATTTTCCGTGCGCCACGTTTGTTGCACTTCAATGCCCCAATCGTCTTTCACAAATATATACCGCACCTGTTCTTTAACCCTCAAACGAACGTATCACTTCGACGTGTCCTGGTCGTGCGCTAATCAATATTATCGAATTGTCTCTTTTTACACACGAGGGGAAAAACGAAACCTTGTAATTTTTACATCACAATCACAATCGAAGATTAATTTAACTGTACATTTCGAATAACAATGTGGAATTCGAAGTCAAACTTTAAACTTAAAAGAGTGTTTTGAGAATGTAGTGCGCCATCAAAATTGATCGGTCTCTCGATAAAACAATTCATTTTGAATACTTATTGATCAGTTATCGAAAATTAGTGTATTTTTAGCCGCAAGCACTGCACTTTCTATTTCATATTGCTGTAATTTTCTTTTCTCAATAGTAGATAATTTTCTAATAAGCAATAAATTGTTCTGCAATTAATAAGTAAATATACGTAAAACACGTTCATTAACATCATGTGAAGCAATTTATCATTTCGAATTATTAGGAAAGGTAATAAACATAATGTAATAAAATGATGGCAAACACAGCAATGGCCGTGCACTTTGAATGAATTAAAATCCAGTCATTTTAACTAAACGCGCAACGTTATTTTAATGTTATTTTATTATATAAAACCCAAATTAATGGAATTACGGGACCTTCGCGGCTGACAATGAGATTTTCATTTCACGTGTATTTGCTCGAGAAAATAACGTTAATGCAATAACGAAAATTTGTTCGCCTACTCCATCCAACATTTGCAAATTAGCATAGTTATTATACATTGTAAACATCATTATTATTGTGTTGTACTGTTAAACGGAGATTTCAATCTTCTTTACTGGAATGTAGTTGTATTCGGAATCATCGAAATTAAGCCGTAAAATCACCAACTTTGGAATCATAATTTATAAAATTAAAGCGTTTTTTTTCAATTACAAATTAGCTACAAATGCAGCTCTCATACGATAAAACAAAGTTTAAAAAAAGTCAAGGTGATCTAAAGGTCAAAACCCTCTTTGTTCTTATTAGGAAAAAACTATGTTTCATGAAATTCGTTTCACTTAGAGGTCTTCGTTGATTTAGACCAATTTCGACGTCGTCTTCTATAATTAAAAACTTGTGCTCGCGGCGTTTATTTCGCTGTCGTCGTCCCGATTGAAATTAAATACTTTGTCGTCGTGGCGTCATTTTTCCCCTAATTAATCGACGTTGACTCGGTACGCGAAAATAATATGTGTCAGCAATGCAAAACAACGGGATTCAAAGCGGTGCTGTCGGCAAGGCAAAAAATACATTTTCGATGGAATATATAACGTCTCTAATCATGCATCCTCGGCGCTCGTTATCCACTGTTCTCTTCGTCCGTAGTCACGCACGATTGATTAATTTCGTATTCGGTTCTCGCTCGTCGATTAACTCCGCGGCTCATAAAAAGAGCACGAGATAATGCCTCGATGTCGGTACACAGAATCATACCGACGAGAAGGAAATAATACAATATAATTATCGCCATGATAAACGAAATAATTGACGATTTATGCGCACAGTCAAATTCAACGAGCCGGGGGTCGGAGGCGCCATCGCGCTCCGTTGTGAACCCGTCATCAACCAGTTATCTTTTTCAGCGCGCATTCAGTTAACACCGATGCCGCTAATTTCGTCATCGACGAATTTAATGAGGAAACGGAAAAGAATTTCCCTCGCGTAACGAGACTCTTTTTCAGAAATAATTATTTTCTGACCACGGCAAAATTCGTTAGATCAAACCTAACTCTCGACCACTAACGACCTTTAAAAATTAATCATCCAGATTTAACGTCCGTAGCTCTTCTGCACCATCAAGACTACATTGTTTAGCTGAAAATACTGAAATTTGTTAATCACATGTAACTAACTCAATATTCCTCAGTGTCGACTTCGTATTCTCTGGCACTTCAATTTAACATAAAAGAACAAACCCTCAAATTTCAATGTTTTCTGTTGTCCTCATTATACACCAATAAATATGTATTATCTTACACTTTTTCATTTGCTTCGATTAGTCTGTGGTCATTGGTCCGTTAAATTAGCGAACTGATTTCGATTGGAGGACGAGCGCGTGTGTGGCTGACGGCTTTGCTCATCGAAACACCGTTAATTCAGTGCTACGTTCGCGTGAAATTCAGTGCTGGAAGCTCGCGTGCGGTATTCCAGATCCATTTTTAAACGCGAAACTATTAGCGACGAGCACATGTCTTTTTACTGAATCCGGACCTTCAGTTATATTCAATGACAAGAAAATGAGCCGGAACTATTGCATTTATCTTGAAAGCAGGTCTGTGGGATGGACATGATCTTTGGAAAATTAAATTGCATTTGATCCAATAGGCACATGCGGTCATGGTAAAGTAAAACTGCATTATGTGAAAAAAAAAGAAGAAAAATGAAATGTTAGGCCGATTTTTTCACTGCGGTCTTTTAGATCAACGTAATTAGAAGGCAATTAGAAGGTTACATTTCACAAAGCGCTTTCAAAAAGAACTCAAATTACTCCAGTAATTTGAACTACAGTTGAAAAGTTCACTCATCGCTTAAGCAAAAGTGAAAAGCTCGAACAATTTTCGAAATCCACAATGATTAGCCCAGTTGACGTCGGTAAACAACGTTGCCAGGACACAATGGACAAGCCGTTCGCAACAGTCGTCGCAGAAAATGTTACGAACAAGACACCGAGAGCTGCGCCAGAAAGGTTGAGCGTGAAATTTTCGTCAAGAAATAACGAGCATCCGACGTCCATTAAAAAGCCAACAAATTAGTAGCGAATTCCTGATTACCCAGTATACATGGACAGAATAAGCTACAGCTTACCACTATACCATGACATATTCATAGCGAAATTAACGATCCGCGCCTAACTTAAGTTAGGAGTGGAAACGCAATTGCTCATCCTCTCCGTCTGGTGCTCGAAACCGACGACCCCCCCGGAGCATCGAGAGAAGATCCCCTGCCCCCAGAATTCCGTCGCTGTGTACCTTCCGCACCCGCATTACTCACTCACAACTGCCGCCGTGCCATCTTCCCACCACTTCTCTCACTCGGCCCCGTCTTACTTCCGAAGCACTTGCGGAGTTAGTTCGTATTTATGGGCCGATACACAAGTTGTCCCTCAGCTGCTGCTGTTGCTGCAAAGACTGCAAAAGCACTGGCAGCGAGCCGGCGTTTTCCCATTTTTCAACCTCGACAACTTGACAAGTAATTGCCGTAGTTGCAGTCAATGCTCCGCAAGTTCCAATCACTGAATCTCGGTTATTTTCTAACTAGATGATTAGCTGGCCAACGAAGAAGGCAACGTCATGATTTGATTTGAGTCAAGTTTCAATTGCTTAGATGTGATTAAGTAACAATACCTTGCAGTGTGAAATTGTGTATTGATTGGGTATTTATTGCGCCTTGATTGCCATCGATGTCGAGCTGACATTAATTCAATGTTGAATCAATGTAACTACATGATATTAGTGATATCAATATCAATGAACATCCAATCAATGTCGAATTGCTACATCGTTTCCGTTGTACGCATGCAGGAACTTTGCTTAAAAAGCAGCTAGAATAAAGCTCTATACAAAACTTCTACGTAATCATTTTCAACCGAGAATATAGCAGTATCGACTGTTGGCAACACAGTCTTGGATTCTCAATTAATTACTGTTTGGTTATGTTTAGTTCTGATTGATTATTTCCGGCCTTGATCGACTTTTATTTTTCCGTATCAGAGGTATAGATTATAAGAAAATATACTTAAATATAGGTATAGATAGAAATAGAGGTATAGATTAAAATAAAATATACTTAAATATCGAAGAAATAGTATAGTAGTCAAAGTAAAAATAGGAACGATTGCTGGCGCCAAAAAAGACTCACAATCGACTGTTCAAGTGAGTTAATCATACAACGACGACACGCGATCATTCATATCAATGCACGTGGATTACGCATTCAGCCGAAGTGAACTCAATGAGAATCTAAATAGCCACGGGCGATCTGTAAATCCAGTTTTATAGAAGTTCGCGTGGCCGGGCGTTTGCAAAAGTATACCAAATGTGGCAATAAACCGTCCCTTTAATCCGACAGTGGTCGCGTTCAGCTGATTCGCCAGCTTTATTTTCAAATGCCCGTAATCCGATTCGACAATGAACAAATAGTGCCACACATTTTATGCTTTTACAAAGTACTGTCCTCTGTGCGATACAAGTTGAAAAAAAATGTGTTGGTTTACGAGAAAATTTCTTAATGCACAAGAAAAAACGCATAAAACTGCAGTCGTTTTTCGTCATTTGCTGTAGATTCGTAACGTCGTCACTTAACAGAAGAAACAAATGTCGTTGTTCGAAAAAGTTGTTGGAATATAAATAAATAAAAGAATATCGAATAAACAAAACAGGTCCGAGTCGACGTTAATTGTAATAATTGTTTGCAAACTGAGAAGAAACAGCGTGTTTACAAATTGTTTACAAACCCTGCATGTGCTGGGCAAAAAGAAGACACAAACCTCTTGAAACGAGAGGACTAGAAGTTTTGAACTCTTACCTTCGAATATGTGTTTTTGCAACATGAAATATATAAACAATTAAAGGTTAATTAATGATTTTTATCATCCTTCATAATACAGGTGCAAGTATTTTTTCGTGCTTCCAGCTTTTCAGCCCGCGAAATCGGTTACGATCGTTTTAACAATAGCTTTGACGGATAGCAGGTTTATAACGCTATAAATTGTGGTTCGTTAAGCAGTTAATGGAGTTCGCCTGCGCGGTCATAGTCCGCCAGATGTCGTCCAATGAAATTACGATGCGAATCCCTTATGAGGCGCGCGCCTCGAATTATTATCGGCAAGATAACTTCCATACTTTGCGTCACTACTACCGGAACGTTAATCGAAGATCAAAGGGACACCAAATGGCAGACATCAAAGGACCTCTTAATCGCTTGTTGGATATGCGCCATCCGTCAAGTTGTTGTCGTTTTACCGAAAAATTTGTACAATCTCGTCATTGATTGCCGACTTGTCGCCTAGTCAAAAGATGTCAATTGTCGCGTCTGATCAAAAAGAAAGAGAACGCTATCGGGCTAATTATTCAATCAATAAAGCAATTAGCTTTGTGTCGAGAAAGGGGCAGTTTATTTTCTCGATACTTTGAAAATTATACGGTAAGAAAGTGATTAATTACTAAACGACGGAATAGCAATACGAATTTCGCCCGCGTCTTTAAATTTGTTGATGTTCTTTGTATCATCTTTTTATCTATTCATTTTTTCTTTCTTTTTGCTCAAATTCCATTGAGATTTTTCAAAAAAATGAAAAATAAGAAAAATAAATTTTTGACATCTTTGCATAATTGAAAAGAATGTCATTTTTACATGATAAAGATACTGAAAAATATATGGTACTTAAGCCTTAAGAAATAATAATTCAACTAGACTTAAACCTTTATTGAGATTTAATATTATAGAAAAGCTTCGGATCGTAATGTATCGAAGCTCATAATCTCGTTTCTCAATACCTGCATTCGATACTTAAGATATTATCGACGATTATGAAAACTCAGTGAGGATTTTCATGATTTGCTTTGATATTATCTTTTATAGGCGACAATACTGGTTTAGTAACAAAAACCATAATATTACGTGAAAGGAAATAATAGGACGCTGCAAGAATAAGATTATAGCAATCGTTTCAAACCCTTTAATTTATATAAATACCGTCCGATGTTGTTTTTCATACTTACAGTCCGAAAACGAATCCAGCCATTTCATCATTTTATATTGAATATGATTGCTAGGTCCATTAAACACCGAACGACGATTTGGAAATAAAAAAGATATAACGAATCACTTTATATACAACAAATCTTCGATGGAACCATCCACTACTTTTAATTATTAAATTTTCTTTTTTTTATGCTCCAAAAAATATTGTTTTTATTCTTGTTATAAAAATGAAAAGAAGAGACAAAAAATTTGAGACTAAAAGCATTGAAATTCGATCTTAACTTTCTCATTATTAAAAGGGTATTGATAAATCCGTGTAAGAGAAAAGAGTAAATTGATATTTGTTTCTGTATAATAAGAACACTGAAGAATTCATGATCATTAGAAAATTGATAGGTTTAGCTACCTTATTACCTTTTTTTTAGTTACATTACTAGGAAAAAATGCCTTTGAATTACGAACAGATTCAACCCACGTCAAATTATAAAGCAACATGTCAATCTTTATTGAACTTGGAAAAGTTGTTGATCCAAGATCAAACATTTAATTTTGCATATTTATCTGTACCTACTTAAATCATCTATCTATCCTTATTCAGCTGCACTGTAATCAACAGAGATAGAAATAAACAAATATCAATTAATCGTTGTATCTCGGCAGTCCGTGAAATTTTGCGGAAAAAGAGATGTTGACGAATGATTGGCCCCTAGAAATTAAGCCTCTTGATGTTAAAAACGCCAAAATTGAATAACCCGGTGTAAAATGGGAGAGCTTTAATTGCTTTGGCTATCAGAAGCGCCGCTCGAACTTCACTGCCGCCTCTTTATCTTGCACTGCCGACATCAAAACATAATTAAAATTTTCTAATTAAGAATTTTGATAAAGCGCCACGCGGACGCAAGCTGTAATGTTCGCAGGGAAGCGGGGAAAGTAGAGGTGATCGCTTTCAACTTTTTTAAGCCGTACGAATTTCTAAAGCGCCAAAAGACCGTTCTTCTATTGGCGGGTTTACCAAATTAAACGAGCCGAGATTACGGTCCTGATCCGCGGGTCTGTTCCGGAAAAGTGAAGAGTCGATGTCAACTGTTATATGAGTGATTTAGGTAATGGGCGACTCTGGAGATCACTAGACTTCAAGTTTACTCTTTTCCAGGATCTAGGCCGGCGCCATTTGCCTTCGATCAACAAGACCCCGCGAAGAAATGATTTACCGGCCGGACAGTACCGACGAAATGAACTTGTTGCTCTCGTCCAATTTTATACGCCGACTTTTTTTACAACTCCTTCGTCGTCTCTTCGCCACCTTGCAGCTCATAAAAGATATTTTAGTATGCAAACAAACCGTCGCTATGGTGGCTTTTTCTTTCCCTGCAAAAACAAAGTGCTTTCAATGTGTTTTTAAATGAAACGCTTAAACTTTTGATTGTAAGTTATATGTGAGCTATATATAAGCCGAAAATATGTTGTAGAGATTAACGATAATAATAGTAACAACAACAATAATGAAATTAATAAAAACTCAAAGTTATTGACAAACAAGTAAAAAACTGTAGCGTTGCAGCAAACATAATACACAAACAGCGTTTCCTCGAGCAACCGAGAAGCCGGTGTTAATTAATTATTCTTCTCACACGTTTCCTGCGAGACTCCGACTTCCGGCCGTTTGCTTTCTGCATTTACTAAACAACAGTGCACGCCAAATCAAAGATTAAATACACTCGACGCCAATTAATTGATTATGAATTATTACACTGATTTGCTGGGGTGTTAAATATACAAATAAAGTGCGCTCGGCGAAATCTGACGGCTGAATTATTTAGGAAATAATTCGACTGAGTACGTGCAATTACATCGCAAAAATCGTTCACCGTGGTCGCTGGCTGTGAATGTTATCAGGTTCATTCTCATGCTCGCGTTTATTTTAATTTTTTCACTCGCATTTACAGCTACTGATAATGGATTTCGAAATGAGGGAAATGGCCCCGAAACGCGTAAATTTTGCGAATGAAAATAAAATAAAGCCAACGCGATACCCTAAATTTGCAAACACTGCCGACCTTCCATATCACTATTTTCTTTCTTTATTGCTATCACTATTTTCTTTAGTTCTTATGTAAAATTTACAATTTTCCATAACTTTTTATGATTACGAAAAATTAATGTTATATACTTTCTGAATGTTTACAATTATTATGTTGATAACATGCCTTTAAAAACACATAAAAAAAATTGAACACAAATTGATCGACATTTTCACTCACAATTGGAGAACTAGTCACTCAGACGACCAACAGGGAACTGAATTCAGTTAACTTTCGTTTCAAGCGCCGTTTATTTTTATCTACTACTCAGGTGACGAAAATAATAGACGATTTGTAATCAGTCTGAATGTCTCTTATTGATTTCAAGTGAATCAAATTAATGTTCATAAATGCGTTAATTATTAAATTGCTACAATAATAGAAATAAATAGAAGAAATAGTAAAATAAAAGCAAGTTATTCTGAACGCGTGATTGCTAGAGTAAAATGAAAATTAAATTATTGTACATCGTGAAAGGGAAGCATAATTTAAATTTTCCGGATTTTAAAATGTTCTATAATAGTAAAGCAAAAAAAAGTAAGTGAAAAGGGTTGAAATTTCGTTTAGCAAACTTTTAGGTTTGTTGATTATAATCAAAACCGAAAATGAACAAGATTCAGAAGTGAAATTAAAATATCAGCAAGTGCTTTATGCAATTAACATTCTAGCTATGCTTTTTCACAGCGAATACTTTTTTCATTTTTTCTTTCCTTTCGTTTCAAATTAAATCGTTCTTCCGCACCGAAATAATACATCGAGCAAACAAAACCATCATTTTCCATGTTTATCAATTATATAAAAAAGGTCTTATTCTTCTTCTTCTTCTACAGTCAAGTCAATTACTGTCGTAAAAAAATGATGAAATCCAATCGATAAAAAGTTACAAATTGGAGTGCTATTTGTTGAAACAATTATTCGACGGTTAAAGAAGTCAATAATTAACTTGATAAATTATCTAACGAAGTAGTACTTCGAGATTCTAAAGAGCCGTCAACAGACCAGTCCTAGACACGAGCAATCAACACACGAACTTAATATTGTAATCAATTTAACCGTACAAAGGAGAGTGAATTCGCATGGCTCTTTTCGAGTGGCTGAAAATGCTGTCAAAATTTTCGCATGTTAACTGCAGTTACAATTAATAAGCACCGGCAGTCTGTACACACGCAGAGCAAGCCACTGCTCAACTAGTCCAACAGATGTTGGTTAAATCAAGAGAGGCAAATGTTGTTGGAACCTGTGCTGAAGTTGATACAGTACATAACGGAAACTCTCACTCGAGGCGCGTACAAGGAGATCATTTTCGCCATTTCCATCGCTATCATTATATTATTCCCGGGACATAAGTTTCGGCTTGTACCGCGGAAAACAGGCTGCGCCGTGCGTTCGGATCCGTGCGCGAGTATAAAGAGATGACACTCGAGTGATAGAATCGGATGAGCCGTCTCACGAATCTGGATTAGTTTGATTAAAAATGCTTTCACGCTTGCTCGAAGTACCGAGATTGCGGATCTTCTGGACTTTTCACGGAGAACACGGCAGACACGAAGGGATCGTAAGCGTCGATCCAAATCATACTGCGAACTTATTCGATTGGAAAAAAAGCCTATCGAGATAGTAATCGCGCACTAATCGCGTCTTTCGTTACTATGCTGTAATACACACATTTTTCATTTTATTTACAATTACTGTTGTGTTACGATAATCTTGAATTGTACAATCCGTTGTAAAAATATTGGCGAAGATTAGTGATTCAGTGATATGGATTTTTTGCAAATTTTCATAATTCATTGTATATAAAAAATAACGGAACTTTTTACCAAGGAAAGAACGGTTGAAATAGCAGTATAGGCTATTAAGACGACAGTCTGTAATTATGAATATAATCTTTGTTTCTTTGATGAATGATACGGCCGTAGAAATTATCACATTTTTCGTGATTCAAAAATCTACACCATAAACGTAAAAAGAGAAGTGCGGACTATGGTGCAAAATGATATTAATTTATATAAATAGATTGGGCGAAACACCGAAAATAGAATCAACTCATTATTTAATGATTGAAGTGATTTAATAGAAATTGCAATTCGCAAATGGAATTTTGAAACGTTTAAGTGAAGGAAAAACTGGATATTGAAATTGAACGATCGATTTTCTCGCCAAACGTTTTTGTTTTAATTGTTTCCTTTTTCAAATGAGTCGGATATCACTTGATCAACCGGGATTTTTTATAATTCACAATTATAGTTCTTTATTCAGTTCAATTATAAACAATGTCATGATTTTATAATCAGTTTTTTAAAGTTTGCTGAAACTGATCGACGAATGCTGAATATTATTAATTGGATGAATTCAAAATGTTTGTCCTTCATTTTGAAAACGCCCCTAAACACGTTACTAGCGTTATAGCTCACTTTATGAGAGATAAGTTTCCGTGTCATCCGAAAAATATAACGATCAAATGAAGTTGGGCGTTTCGTGCGGCTCGCCGTTCATCGCTTTCAATTAACTTCTAATTAAAGTTGTACTTCGCCTTTCGTTAAAACTGAGAATTTCAATTGCAATTAAATAATAATTGCTAAAAAGATGACCTTCCGAAAAATTACTTATTAAAATGTAACTTGCAACAAAAAATAACGCTTTTGAAAAGTAAAGTACGG
>JABFOV010004421.1:0-13983 GCA_022817685.1 Aradophagus sp. ZL-2020 | reverse complement strand
CGTGAAATAGGAAGCAAGAAGAGGAGAAGAAAGCAGACGTAAGAGAGCGTGTGATGGATTCGAGTACGAGCATAAGAGCAATGTTGTGCGAAATGGGGCAGAAAACATAACGGGTAAAGTGGGGCAACGTGGGGGAGGTGTGGTGGACGTGCGTTGTTTCGGGTAACGAAATCGAGTACAAAGCCGGCCAGACACCTACTTTGACATCCTTGCAGGTGAGAGAATTTCAAAGCGTGCAAGGGTGCATTGAGCGGAGGCAGGGTTGTAGGTTGATTGATCGCGTGTCAGGCACTAGCCGACCTGGCGCCACTTCAGCAGTTCTCAAACTTCCATTGCCTTTCTTTTGAATACAATTATGCCGTGCTTTGAATAACATTGTTTATAATTTTTCTTTCTCAACCAAGCCATTGCATTTTAATGACTAATTAGTTCATAATGCACTTCTTTTATGTTTCCTTGTATTGCGATCAATCAAGCGAACGTATCTAAGAAGCTTTGTGTTTGCAGGAAGCAGAAATTTGTATAAAAATGTAATTATTTGTAATCGAATTAATTTAGCGAGTCTTTATGTTCTTAAAGTGATAATAAAAAACTTATTTGAAATTGCTAATAATTATTCAAAATATGAACTGTCATTATAAGAGAAATGAAAAGATTGACAAAGTGGAAGAAAATTTCTCTTTACGGAAACAAGACTTCGACGAAAACTTGTTTGCATTCAGGGAAGTCAAATGTAAAATTCAAATCCCGCGATTCCAGTACTCCTGAGTCACGGTAGATGGAGCAAAAGCACGTTCGTCGCGCATTTGTAGTCACAAGCGAAATATTCCTTTCAGCAACCTTGCACTAATTTCTAACAGATCTCACTCCACGACACCGCGTCCCCTCGTCTTCTTATTTATAATCTTCGGATCGTCTTTCACACGAAAATGTCTCCGAACATTCTGGGTGTGGTTGGCAAGTGCTTTTGAAAACTACCGCCACCGCTAAGGGAGGCGAAGATGACGAGGAAAAGATAGTCGAATAAAAAGGGACCGAAGAAACTTAACTTTTTAATACTTGCCGCTGCTATCGCGACCGAAACTTTCCGAACAGTGTTTTGCCGAGAAATTGTAGGCATCGGTTTCAGCGTTAACAATTTGCCGACAAAAACAATTATTACGGATAATCGATGGGCAATTAATAGTCAACGAAAGAGTTCGACAAAATGGTCGATTCAAAAGTACATGGAAAAAATATGTCAGCATAAATAACTTTTATTGTAATTTTTCATGGATAGTACTATTTTATTAATATAATTTGATATAATATTTGCACTTTTTAATATATAATAACGAAATATTGGAAAAAAAAAAATAAAATTTAAGTGCGCCGCCATACTGCAAACCGTAGAACTAGTAAAGGCAATTTATCAAATTACCGACAGTGAGAAGAAATGGAACGAGAGCTTCTGGGTTCAAAACATGTGCAAGTTTGCAACGTTTATTTGCAACGAACGTTTAATAAATGTCATTTCGTCCATCGACAATCAAAATCAGAATTTAAATTTATATCAGCGCGATATAAAATGAAATAATTAATTTTTTTCATTTACTCTCTCCGTTAGAAGTATATCTTTTTCGGTTGAAAATTTATCGAACTTGGAATTCGTTGCAAATAAACGTTGCAAACTTTCTGCGCATCAAAACTTCGTTGAAGTATATTTTCCGAATTCTTTAATAATTTTACTTATAGGAGAGCAAAGTTTACTGAACGGACATTAAGATTATAAGATTAATAATAATACCCTCCCATGTAAGATTTGTGTATGAACATAATTTGCGAAATTGCGAATTCTGTGATAACAACACTTCCACGACGCATGTTATTACGATCGTAATTTAAAATATCAAAACGTAATTATTGCCGTGCATTTGCCGAAGGAAAGAAGTAATGAAGAAAAAATGATAGACGTTACGTGATGGCAATTCTGATTTAACTTATTACCATCGAGGAATTTAAGGCCAACTTTTTCTGGAGGGACTAATGAATAAAAAAAAAGCGTAATATACTTTTTCAGATTAAACTTTTTCTACGTCCATTACCTTCAGTTGCCTCGATGTAAAAATTCTTTTTATATGAAATACAAAAAAAGTTATATCTTTCGACTTTGTGAATCTTTTACTTCGTCCTCAGATCAACGTTGCTTCCCGAAGAGTAAATTCAAATTCCTCAATAATTCGCCTACAAATAACTTTTTATTTATTGCTTAATGGCATTGTCGAATTGCGAATTTCGTTGACCGAATCTTCTCGCGTTGTTTTAAATTGTATATATCAATAATAAACAACTTTTATGCAAAATAGATGGAAAGTAAAGTTGCTTTACATGCACACTGACAAATAAAAAAAAATATAAAATTTTAACCGCGCATTTTTGGGTCAAACAACCGTGTGACACTAAATCTGAGTTTTAAATTACAACAATTGTACTGGATCTAAAAAAAGAAAAAAGAGAAGGAAGGAAGGAAAAAGTGGCAGCGGTACGGCGAAAGCAGCAACAACTCATTCGAGTTAAATTATAGGTGAACTTGAAGCGCGGCTGAATTGCGCATTGTGGTAAAGTTGGCTCCAAAAAGGGCGTTAAATTCGAGCAAAGTTATGTTGATGCGTGCAACTAACGAGAAATGAATGTATTTTAGGTATCAGACTCGGTTTCTAGTCGAATGTATCGGTGACAAGATACACGGGAAACCACTCGACAATTTTCTAATCTGAATAATGTCTTCGAACACGGCATATCGGGCTTTTCTACAAACCTCGCCGATTCGAAGTTGTTGTCACGAAAACATCGCTTTTTATGCCGTACAACGAAGCAGAAATTTTTTTTATAATTGCCACTATTCACGTAACATGTGTACCTTTCTAATGAACGCAGGTTTAAATCAAAATATTTCTTTTAACAATATCTTTACGGTCCGAAAATTTTCATTTCGATTCAAAAGGATTTGAAAAGAAAGGATTTGAAAAGAAATCTTGCAAAGAAAACAGCAATTTTTTTTTATGAACATTTATCCAAGTTCAAATCCGTATATTATGTACGAATGGAACATCTTGTACATTAAAATATCACCATTTTGAAAGAAAATTTATTCTTTTTCGTTCTAAATTAATACTTTTGGTTCAAAATAATTCACGTTGATTGAGAGGGATTGCAAAGAAAACAATATTCCCTTTCTAACAAAAAGTGTATTTTTGTCAGTGATACATACACGCAGAAAAATTAACAGTACGTTTTCCTATAAATTTAGGAAAGTGAACTCATAAGTGACAGTCCTAAATTTGTCCAATCAATTTATGGGACAAATTGTCAAGTTTCTATGACTTGACTTGACCTCTATGACTTTATACAAGTTCTTCCCCGAATTAAAGCACGAATACTAGAAAATAAATAATATCTTCCCATAAATTTATCGGAAATACTCAAGATGGTCACTTATAAGTTCGCTTTCCTAAATTCATAAGAAAATTAATTGAAAAATTTGTCTGCGTGTACCGGGTTCAATTTCTCAAGTAGAGTTAGTAGTTTTTCAATCCTGATTCCATTGGTTGTAAAAATATTGAAAAACGATTCCTCGCCCGAAGCAATTTTAATCTGAATAATTTGCGCGTACGTGAAAACTACAAACGACTGTTTACGCCGGTGTGATACACTATCGGGATTCCATCGAGCGCACCATGCATGGCAAATGAATGAGCGCGGGCAAAGCAGACCGAGGCCGTTAGAAATACAAACAAATTGCTTATAATGCAAGTTTTTCTAATTTCCCGGGGGATGATTCGTTCGGCTTGTTTCGCCTGAAATATCGAACCGAGCGCCGGAGTCGCGGAAGAAAGGTCCGCGGGGAAGAATTGACGGCCCGTCACTTTGATCAACTTGCGCATAACTATGATTTATTTCGTCCGAGTGCCACAGATGCTCCTCATTTTGATGTATACAAAATAAGGAATTGTGATGAATATCAACTTTTTTTATTCGTTGAATATATATCGAACATTATCAAGCGAACAAATAAACTTCACGCGAACGATTCAAGAAGCGATAAAATGTACATGTATGTTTGTTCAAAAAATGTATATTTTTAGATATGAGAAAACCACATATATTTAGTATACATGGACAAAAAAAAAATTAATATCAGACATGTTACCAGAGCTTGTTCAAGTACCAGATTGGTGAACATTTTTTTTGTCCACTATAAATCAGATTCGCCATAATGAATTTCGCAAAGTAGACCTCAAATTCGCATACAACAATCCCAAAAATCTGTATTACTCAACTCTGTTACTACGGTTTTGGCATTTGATAAATGATCTTGTTTGCATTACGAATTCACTGCGGAAAAGAAAAACCTTTGAAATTTTCCCGCGCATAATAAAAACACCATAACTGATTCTCAGAGGATCATTAACTTCCTACTACGGGGTTATTTATTCGTCTGTTCATCGTCTTGTTAGCGCGACTCGCTGATTTATATCGCCTAGGACTTGCGTTTTGAAAAATCCAACACATCCTACCCCCCTCCCCCCAAAAAAAAACGTTTAAGCAAATCTCTCTCGACGGGTCGCAACACTTTGCGCCAGTCAACCGTTGGCAAAACGCATCACCGTGAATCCACCGGGAGGCCTCAAATATTCATTATAATTGACGTTAATTGTCTCGTTAACTACCAAGTAAATAGTTGACCATAAAGCATTTACGTTTGATGAAACGGATTCGCACACGCGTGACAGCCAATGTCCCAATTACAAAACTAGGACTATAATGTCTTCACTGGCATCGCAAAACAAGTCGGAAAAACGGCGAACTTTCAAATTTTGTCTAATTTTTTGCTCAATGTTCAGCTTATATCGGACCGAAACAAACGACAAGTAAAAAAAAGAATAAATAATAACGTTAGAATAATAAAAGAAATTTAGAATAATAAACTTGGAATAAATAGTAAATTTTACGGAAAGCAAAAGAGAAGGGTGTAAAAGGCGCGCGTCGACAATCGTTCGCAGATGCAACACCTTGGCATACAATTCGGCGCGTAAGCACTTATTTTCGGCTTAACGTTGTATCTGGTTGGCGCGTAAGAGTTTCGCCATTAGCGTGTTACAAACTTAATTGCCACAAGCCGGCGGTGCTTTTGCATTTTTCAACACCCTCGAGCTAACGTTTTCACGCTCGAAATGTCGCGAATCAATGGCGCCGTGTCACTCCACTGTTGATTAATATTTTCCATATTTTTAGTCCATAAGTTGCTCGCATTCAAAATTACACAGTATTTAAAAACTTGATCGATAATACAAAATACCAAATCTGTATTAAAAATGAAATAAATCATCTGTAATTGTTAAAAAAAAAATACACCTTTCTTCGTGTGTTATATAGATTAAATTATATATTTGAAGTACTTCACATTATAAAAATTAATTAATCATAAAAATTATACAAAAAATTGAAAACAAAATTGAATTTTGTGCATTTCTTTTCATGTTCTTGAAGTCTCCAACGTTTATTAATAAACGACAATAAAATCTGATATACTGTTCTTCATACAAATAATGGTATTTTTTGATTGAATAATTTTACAAGAAGCTAGAATATTTCAATGTTTAAGAATATAATTTTTTTCATTTTTGATTACAATATATGATAACGTTGGAAACTTCAACTCCATTTCTTTTTTTTCCCCCGAGTTCGAATTCGGCGATGAAAAAAACTTTAGAAACTGCCTTCGCATCACCTCGTTTTGATTGAACATTTCACTAAACAATGATATTAAATAAACGATATTAAATATTAATTCCAATTCCATTACATTTGTTCGTTAATTCAGCGAAACGTCGCCGAAGAACTGCAGCCTCGGATGCTCGATTCGTCGAGGAATAAACAAGAAGACGTTCGCGAAACGACCCAAGAGGAATCGCATTATGCCAACTTCCTTTCGTGCTTTTTATAGACAATTTATCGCCCGGCGAATGAAAATTAACAAACCCAAACGACCCGCTGACGACGTCGTTTTTAACCGCGCAGGAAGAAAGCGCAATTCATTAATTGAGTGATTAATTTCGGGACAAAGGGCTCGCATTTTCTGCAAGCGACCGTAACGTTGCAGCGACCCCTGTTGCATCCGCGCTCACCACCGTCGAACGTCTCGTGTTCAATTTCAAAGCCATTTCATAAATTTGAATTTAGTAAGCGGTCATTACGCGCGACCGCCACAATGAGTGTGCGATTCATGGCCCGGAAATAGATTCTTGGAACTATTGTGCCGACCTATACACACTGGTTATCACTAATCAGGGCCCGCGACAATAAAAATAACGAGTTAAAGTCGAAATAGACTGATACGTCGATACGGTAACTACGTCGTTATTAATGATTGTGAAGTTTTCCACGTGGAAATATCCACACGATGTGAAATTTTGAAAAAATTAAATACAAATTGTAAAGTAAAAGTGTGAGTTTAATATCTGCTTGAAGTATATGTATATACTTCGAATTCATTGTTAAATTATACACTGTAGAAAAAGAATGTAAAATTACACTAGATATCATGTAAAATTACAGTAAAAGTGTAAAAGCTAACCAATGAAATCGCTGCTTTTCAAAAGGAAGCAATTTCATTGGTTAGCTTTTACACTTTTAGTGTAATTTTACATGATAGGTAGTGTAATTTTATGTAATTTTACATTCTTTTTTTACAGTGTACATCAAATTTGTTCAATATTTCAAACGTTCGAATCATGTGGATATTCCCACGTGGAAAACTTCAAACACATCATTATTATATAAGTTTTCGAGTAATTTTTCAAATGTTTATTGCGTTAAAAAATTTTTTAGTAGATGTTGAATAAGAATTGAAAATTTGAACATATAATACACGGATAGAAGTATTTTATTAAACAGCAAAAATTTGGTTCAATCGATGAAGTAAGTCACAAGAACGGGTTTGTTAAAACAAAATGTGGCTTCATGTTAGCGAGTTTGGTTTATAAAAACACTGATTTTGTAGAATCGATAAAATAACATACTTATATAACATTCAAGTTTATTTTGTAGGATTAACCAAATCGTTTTAATCTAAATAATTTTTAATATTTGACAAAGCAAAAGAGCTTGAATAAATGAAAATTGATTTAATTCATCAAAATTGTTTGAAAATTATATTTTTATACAATGTAATCACTCTCTTATATAATGTAATCATTCTCTCCGTGTATAATAGTTGAACAATTTTATAATCAAAAATTTAGTTGTTCCATTGAACTGGAAAAATTTTTCCCGATATAAACGCTTCAAAAGTTGACATTGTGAATGCCAATATTTGTACTGATCCTATTTTCAATCCTTTTTTATATCTCGTATAAAACGTTACTTTTGGAACGTCGACCCCTGCCCGTTTAACTAGAAACCTAATCAACATGTTCTATCGTAGGTGTAAAATTCGATTACGACCAAGTATTGTATGCTCACGCGTCGACTAATTATTTACTTCACTCACAACAATATTTGTTGTCTCAAGAGCAAAGTGAAGTCGCACGCGTGAATTTTCGTGTAATAACGTTCAAGTCCTGATCACTATAATCGCTACTCATTTAAGTTTATTACAAAAAAGTAAAAGGAACGTTATACAACTTTGTGATTGAACGATTAAAATAAAATTTGTATATAGAAATGACTTCAACGAAGTCAAAGAATTAAGGTTTAATAACACACAAATTCAATAAAATTAACGAAACGAATAATTTATCTAACTTCACATATCAATGCTCTTGAAGTTGCCAACGTTTTCTAGTAAACGAGAATTATATAAATATAATTTAACATCGTCCATTCTATTCATGAATGAAAACTTTGCGTTCAAATACATAAACATATTACAGTTACTACCATCGTTTCGTTTATATTTAAAAAACCATACCAAATATCGTTTTCATATACTAATAAACGTTGGAAATTTCAAAAACCTATATATCAGGACACTCACATTTGCAACGGCCTCGGATATTGAACGAAAAAAAATTGCCACCCATTTTTACCCAATTGACCTGATTTGTAATTAAAAAAGTAGTATCAAAACCTCCAAGCCCAAGTCGTGCTTCGAGCGCCCCGGCAAAGACATTTTCTTTGAACGACGAACACCTCAAGCAAAGCCGACTAATTTAATGGCAACTGCAAATGAAGTTGTGAGTTATTATAAGAGAAGGGACTCGGAGGGGAAAAAGACCGTCGAGGTTGGCGAAGAAAGATGAGTTCTGAAGTGAACAGTACGGAGCTCAGTGGATGACATCGGGTTAAGGTCAGACGCGTTTCAAAATAAAGGCAACCTGGTCGGAATTGAGCGGCCCGTGCGTATGAAGAGACGCCAGGAATAAGTATTGACGTTAGCCCCCGCTTTTATATATTGCACTCGAGTCACGTTCCGAGGCCGCGAGGATCGGGCAGCTTTGTTGCTCCACCATCCTGACGTTCTGTTTTACCGCTGCGGAGTACCTTCTCGAAAATTCACTGCCTTTGATTCGCCTGCAGCGCAACATCTATCTGCCTTTTACTCACAATGTTGCTCAAAAATACGTCATATGTTTGCATTCCTACAAATAACTTGAAATTAATCTTCGAACGGTACACTGACACGTGCAAGAGGTTTGCAACGTTTATTTGCAACGAATTTTTAATAAAATATAATTTATTCATCAACGCGATGTGAAACGACGTAATTAATTGTTTCGTATACTTTCTTCGTTTAGAAGTATACGTTTTTCGATGAAAAATTTATGGAATTTGGAATTCGTTGCAAATAATCGTTGCAAACTTCTTGGACATACACTGACAGACAAATGTTTAGCTCTATCAACTGTATTAAATGGTTGTTGAAAATTGCTAAATTAACTACATGTTTTGCTTAGAGCAGCTACATTCTAGTTGGATTAACAATTTGATAATTAAACGAACAATTTACATAGTTGGCTCAACTATGGAATATGGTTGGCCGTATTCATTTATGAATATAGTTGAGCCAACTATATGCTGATTGTGCATACCATCATTTTTCTGAGTGTGACTATTTATAAGTATACTTGTGAAGTAACAAGAATGTTAGACTACCTTGTAAAACAAGTTTTTGATTAAATAACGTTCCAGGAAAAGTGATTCGCAATTTGTGTCTAAAGTTGAATATTTTCCAATGTTTTTTCTATTATTAACTGATATTTTCCGATAATTCCGAGATATAATTACAAGTAGCAATTAAGTAAGGTAATTAATATTACATCTGATATAAGTATATTAGATATTTTTTTTTGAGTTGGTTCTTGGCCTTTATGGAAATTAATTTTGCTTAGAAAAATATTGCATTCGACAATACAACAGCTCATGATTGTTGAATAAAAAAAGGGGGAAATTCTGAACTACAGAGAAATGTAAGAAAGAAAAAGTTTTTAACAATCCTAAAAACGTCCAATATATCATGAAAATATCACGTGCATATTAAAAGTTTCGCGACACGAGATGCAGCGAAGATTGAGTTCGTAAAGAGTAACGATCTTTCTCGTAAAGAAGTTTGATTTCCCAAAAAAAAAGTAGCTTTATATTTAAGTCTTTATATCTTAACGTCAATCGCGCGTTGACAATTAATATTAATATCTTAAATAGACACAAATTAGACCAGAATTCAGGAAAATTTGCGTCATATTTTTGCTGGTTTTAATTATATTAATTAATCAAATAGTTGATTATAAGAAAAAATATTGTTGCTATTATATAGTCAATGTAAACAATATAAACATTAAATATTAAACATCAAATTATTTCTATTCTTCAATATAAATGACAAAACAAAAATAAAATGTAAAGTTATTAATATTTCAACAACAAATTACAGCCTGAAACATCAACAACTCTTACTCTGTACCCGTCTCGGTAGTTTCCATCGGAGAAGTCAAAAAATCGTTGGCATCTAATTATGAAACTTGCGCTGCAAGAGCGACGTAAAAACCCCGCAAAGTTTATCTAAAAGGCACGCAAACTTCTCGACATCAAATGAACGGTTTTGACATTTGAAACGCCCGATAAACGTTAATTTAGCGACGTTCCGAAAAGTTTACGTTCCGTGCAAGCCCGTACAATTTCAATACCGCTCGGCGAACTGCTGCGTGTACTCTAATTAATTAATAATAAACAAGCGCCCCCTCCCCTCAACACTAATAATTAAACAGTCGTTTACGACCCGAACTCGGCGTAATATATTGTTATGATCGAACGTCGCGAAATTAGATTTCAATCAGTCGCCGGGCAATCAATCGTGACGTCAGTTTTCGATGCGGGGGCGAAAAATAAACGACGTAGGCGTGACCGAATTATTTGGCCATCGCGTTCGCGTGCTTATAAATTCCAACTGCGACGATTTTCGGCCGGCGAATGTGCCGTTGCATTCGAATGCACGTCGATTCGTTCTTTGGAAACAACAATTCTAGATTGTCAACGCAACGCATCAAAAGATGGTTAACGCCGAAAAAGAAAGAAAAAAAGTCGTTCGTCGGAAACAACGAATTACAAGAGATTACACACCGAGAAAACGATATCGTACAATATGGATTGTAAAATTTCCGGCGTGGTTGTTGGTCGAAATAAAGCAATCGAGCAATGTCATTGGCTGAAGTTAAATACGATATGATATCGTAAACAGTTTACTATATGAAATTGTCCTCGTTACGATATATGTTGCGGTGGTTACAATATGGTTTCCTCAGTGCAGGGTACAGGCCAAAAATACTTTTTGTGAACCAAAATACAAAATCTTGAGTCAATTTCAAATGCATCTATGTGCGAGAAGTTTGCAACGTTTATTTGCAACGAATTTTCAATAAATTATCATTTCGTCCATCAACAATCAAAATCAGAACTTGATATATCAGAACTTTATATCATTATAAAATGAAGCAATTCATTTTTTCGTTTACTTTCTTCGTTAGAAATATATTGTTTTTAATTGCAAATTTTTGGAATTGGGAATTCGTTGCAAATAAACGTCGCAAACTTCTTGCACATATGCATCTTGATATTCCACCAAAATTAACAAATTTCGAGTCAAACTTTGGTCATCTGAAATAAATTAAATGTTAACGCAAAATGTAAAATCTCAGCAGAAGATGTAGAAATTGAAAAAAAAAAAAGTGCAATCGCGTTTGCCCTCTGTATTTTGCAATCAATCGAATGGTGGAAATTAAACGAACCATTAGTTCATTGGAAACACGATAGCGACGTTCCGTTTCCTTGTCATTCCGATTTCGCGCAATCAACGCCGGTAAAATTACCAACTTTTTTGCCACTCAAATTCGTTTGATTGTGAGTGGGGAAAAAGTAAAGAGAAAAAGCGAAAAGGAAAATATGCTTGGACGATTGCTGGGAGTGAAGCGCGTGGTGCGGAAGTTCGACGCTCTGAATAAATCGCAATCCGAAAAAGTTTTTGTCGAAAGCTTCGTAGATGGAAAAATAACATAAATAATTCCGATTGTTGGCGAAAGGCGTTTCGCGATTCGACTATACATTTTACATTAGAATGTCAACGTTAAGCATATTTCAATAATCGATGGAAAAACAATAACGAGGTGATAAATAAAAAATATTAAGTTCAAGCTCGAATACTCTGGGGGAAATGGAATATTGTATAACGTTCTTCGCGTCGCGATGTTTTAACTGCATTACTTAAATGAATTTTGTCCCGATGAAGGTGAGAAAATTGTTTGTTCGAGGGGAGAATTTCTTTTTCAATCGTGAAAAAAACAAAAATCGTGTTCAAAATTGCGTTAATACATTGAAACATCAAATTGCGTAAATAATAGTCAGGTTCATAATTACATTGACATAATGATTAAAGAAAAACTTTCTTTTAAACTTGACAAATTTATTTGAAAACGTAATTCAAAACTGCATCGAATATTGTTAAGTTTTAAAATTAAATAACATGTGGGAAAAGTTGAACAAAAAATATTCTGTTGTTTTTTTATAAATAAAATATTTCCAGAGAGATCAGTTTCATATATTTTAGCTTACCATTTACTTAGAAAAATAAACGTAATTATTTTTTAAATTACATTTTCAAGGTTATGTCGTTTGATTACAAATGAAAATAAATATATTGCAAGATTACTTACATGAATTTCGCGTGCAGGACGTTATATTTTGCTTTGTGTTGTAATCTGCTTTAGCCATTCTGAAAAAGACGAAAAGTGACACTAAATTAATTTATTGATTAAACAATGATATAATAATAAACAAAAAAGTTACATGATCAATATAAATTGATCATTTATTTTTAACAAAAAAATGTTAAAAAATGTCCTTAAATAAATCAAGCATTTAATTTATGAATCCATTACATTTTTAATGAATGTAATTCAATTGACAAATGACAAAAATTATTTCTTTAAAAATCATGTGGAACGTTAAAATAACCAAAATAATAAACGTAACTTTCGAAACATTAAGATAAAAAAAAATAAATAAAAGGAATTATAAAAATACTAATGCAAAGACAAGGCACCGTAACAATAAAAATGTTAGATTGAAACAAAGTTTGTAAACAAAATTTGTAAACAAGTTTTGAAAACAAATGTTGAAAAAAATGTGTATAAATGGAAATATTTGAAAAAATTCATCAAATATTCAAAACAATATAATACAAGGTCAAAACATCACTACAATAAAAAACCCTTAAAAAACACAAGACATTGCAAACCAAAGTGACATGGATATTACAAAACAATAGTAAATCTTTTCAAACGTATATCGTAACAGTACACTACGTGCCACTCGAATTTTCTAAACTTCAATTCATCTTCTACGACATATACGGTTGTAGCATTACAATGTACGCGTCCTTCCACTGCAGTATTTCAACGTTTACTGATGTAACATAAAGAATACTTACCTCGTTTTAACAAACAACAAGGTCAAATAATAAAACGAAAACAATCGTCAAAATTATTACAAAATCTTGAAAACAAAAATAAACCGCTCAGTATTTAGAATACCAATAAACTTCCCTCAATAAATAAATAAATAAAAAACAAAAATAAACCGCTCAGTATTTAGGATACCAATAAACTTCCCGTAATCACAACAACAACAAATTTTTTTCAATACATAAAATATTATTAAAACTATATTCAAATACACAATCTTCATTTGAAATTCGTGGAAAAAAAAACAAAAACCGTAAATATAAACAATAATCACTTACTTCCCTCATCGCGCGATCATTTCACACAATTAGCCTTCGAATCAAAACCGAAACAACAATGACCTTCGAAACGTTTGTTTACCCATCCGTCCTCTCGAACCATCCCCTAAACAAATTACCTCGTCCAAAACAGAATCGAACGATTCCAGCACGTTCTCTCTTTCTAACACCCCCGCCCCCACAAAACAACCACTTAAATCTACCTCGACTCGCCGTCGATCCAACGTCCAAACATCGAGGCAATCGCGATTCGACGGTGGCTATTAGAGCGAGACGGAATGATACAATTTGCCCGCGTGTTCAACTGCCAATGACAATTTTTCCGCAGCGTAGTATGCACGTCTTTTTCGCAAATGATCTAACATTGTACGATGATACAAAGAGTTGAAAGGGAAACAAGGGAGGGGGACGAGGTGGGTCGAGGCGTGTGCAAGAATGTGTGCTTACCGTGAAGGACGAGAAGAAGCGTGTGGCGCGGAGTTGGCAGGATCTGGCGGTTGCGCGCGCGCGGTCTGCGTGGAGCCGCGGCTGGCGAGGCGTCGACTGCCGGGGCTGCGCTGGCGATGGCTCGAGGGGCCCGCGCGCCCCCTGCCGTTTGGCGGCTGCTGAACGCGCTGCCAAAGCCTAGCGGACGCGCGCTACATGCGCCGCGCTGTTAAGGTTATAACACCGACGGAGCGTAGTTCGCGCGGACCGTGCCTGTGGCGCTGCCT
>JABFOV010004420.1:0-13986 GCA_022817685.1 Aradophagus sp. ZL-2020 | reverse complement strand
CGTGGACAGAGGAATTGGTAAAAGCACCAGTGTTAAGTTTAAATAAAATATATATTTATTTCATAAAATTTAAAGTAATATAAAAATTAATAAATTTTTTGAGTAATTTAATTGCTATTTTAAAAATGAAATTTATAATAACAAAAAAAAAATTTTTTTTTAAATTTTTTGTGCTTTAATACATAAATTTTTTTTGTTGTAAAAATTATTTAAAAATTTTAAAACTAATTGTTTAAAAAATTAAAAAAAAAAAAAAAAAAAAAAAAAAAAAAATAAAAGTTAAAGAAACACCTTTCAAACAGAAAAGTTATTAGATTGTGTCAGTACCTTGCTGGGAATGAGGAGACGAAGTTCATCGTCTCCGTGTCTGTATCGTTTATTAGGATTTGTCGGGCCTCCGCCTCCCATTGCACTTCCGTCTGCCTCTCTCTTCATTTTATCTGTAACATAAATTGTAGTGGCGTAAAATTAAATCCAGTTTATTATCGTTGAATTTCAACGTAAACTAGTTGCTATTAACAAAATAACTGCAATGAACATATGATAATTCAATTAAATGATTAAATGAATAAAATAAAAGTCATGACTATACATAACAATTAAAAAGAAGTATTTAAAAATGTTCAGATACTGAATATTGGGAGTTGAATGTTTTGTGAAATTTTCACGGAGTGTGATATATATATATATATATATATATTCATTTCAATTCACGTCATCCGTATCACTTTTACGCAATCAATAACATTTCTCATTAAGGTGATTCTTCAGGTCTGGTGTCACAGAGTTAGTGTTTTTGCAAATTATAATTTCCAATAATAAAATAAAAACTTTCAAAGATTACCCAGCCAATATTCGACAATGGAAGAATGGTTCGAGCGGTTTAAATCACCCTTTCTTAAATAATTGTGGGCTGTGTAACTGCCAAGGCGTTTTTTTCCACCTGAAAAGTTTCGGCAATTTTCTACATTCGATCAAGAGAAAAGAAATCATTTTTACATTACAGAAAACATTTTTCCGGAGTGATACAATTGCTGGATTATACTAATTTTGAATAATTATTAATTTTAACAATGTTATATAAAAAAAATACCAGTCTAGTTATAATAGCTTGAAGAATCATCTAAACCGTTTGATGAGCCAGCGTCGCGAAGTGTGTATAGAAACGTTCAAGCCTTGATTGTGTTAGTGTGACCAATCAGAGGGCGCGATTTTTCTTTGTCTTTATTTCTGACACGAGCAGACAATGCCTTAGGCGGGTCATAGCACTGCCGTATCGACGCATGTTATAAAGGGGTCCGACAGTTAACCTCAAAAATTAAATGTAAATAAAAGTTATTGCAGTGCGATTATGAGTGATCATGAGCGAAAAACAAATTAATTTACTAAATGCTGAGATAAATCTGCATGGCAAGTGATCACGTTCGACGATAAATTCGACAAAAACTGACAGCGAAGAATTAAAACAAACGAGCAGAAAATCTCGAAAAGTAAGGTTTGCGGAAAGTGATGAAAAAGAAAAAGTTTGCGTTGATCATGACTGAATAAAAGTTTCTGATTAGATTTCCTATTTTTTTTTTTTTTTTTTTTTTTTTTTTTACTATAAATTTTATTACAGTGAAAACTGCGGATAAAATTGTATAAAAATTTGTATACCTTGCTAATGGCGAATTTTGTTGATAGGATTCGGACAAGATCGTCAATGAAAATGGTAAAGAAAAAGCAAAGCAGGAAAACGTAAAATCACAACAAGAAGTGGATCTGCCAAAAAGCGAAAAAAAATGCGATAAAAACGAAAACGGCGAACATTCCGAAACAGAAAACGATTCCAGATCTGACAAGTGCGGAAACTAGGAACTTCCTAATAATGCGACAAAATCTAGAAAAAACAAGAAGATTTTAAAACAAATCTGAGGTTTAACTGCGGCTATAATTTTTGTGTTTTAATTTAAATCAATATTTTCGCAGAATTCCAAAAGAGTTGGAAGAAAAGCCCGAAGTCTGAATATCAAAAAGCGATCTGCGGAAAAATCTCAAAGGGGAAAAAAGCAAAATAAAGTGGACAGTGAAGACGAATATGAAAGCGTTTGTTCAAATTGCTCTTGGGTCGAGGAATTCAACAACTAGGAGTCGCGAAATAATTCTGATAATCCAAACGAAACTGCCATAGTTGGTAAAAAAATACAATGTAAATACATGAAATATAGGAAATTCTGAATTCACAAATAATTGTTTTTAGGAAATTTTCTGGGTCGAAATTCCTCTGAATCACACCACTGAGCCTTTTGAGCAGAAACGCGGATTTTGCCACAATTTGAATCCTAAAGAGGCGACAGAATTAGACGTTTTAGATTTTTTCTTAGGGGCTGATTTTTATGAAAAAGTTTTATTAGAGACTAATTCTTACGCGCAGTTGTGCCAAGAGTCTAAACCCGACCCTAAATGGGAAAATGTTTGTCCCGAAGAAATTAAAGCGTACATCGGTATCTTAATAGCGATGGGACTAGTTAAAAACGTACGATGTCATTCAATCGTTTTCAAAAGATTTCCCAGTACCTTCATATTAACGATAATCGTACTGCGGTAAAATTTGGTGAACCCGATTACGACCCTTGGCACTAAGTTAGACCAGCGTTGGAAATCGTCAAAAGATTTAGTCTTTTTTACAAGCCCGAAAAAAACTTATCGGTCGATGAAACTATGGTTTCTTTTCAAGGTCGGAGCTTCATGAAACAGTAGGTCCTTCAAAAGCACACAAAGTAGGGGTTTAAAAGTTGGGTACTCGCGGAAAGTCAGAGCGGATACATTTTAAACGTCAAAATGTACGCTGAAAAAAAAGAAGTCCGAAATTCTGATTTTTTATTAGGAGAACAGGTCGTTTATAATTTGTGCGAAAGTTATTTCGGGTTAAATCACCACACATTTTTTTTGACAATTTTTTTACGTCTATAAAACTTCTGCAACTTTTGCATAGAAACAAACTTTACGGGTGTGGTACGATTCGCACAAACCGAAAGGGGTGGCTCAAAGAATTGTTAGAAAAACAGCTCCGACTTAAAACCTATGAATCGAAATCTGTATATTCAGGGCCACTAACAGCCACGACTTGGCAGGATAAGCGACGCGTAAACGTAATCGAGACAATCATTTCTTCAGACGAAGCTCGAAACGCAATCAACGATGGTTGATCATGGGGGGGAGTTGATCTTGCCGATCAACTGCGATTGTTTTATAGAGTAGGGCATAAAGCGGTCAAGTGGTGGAAGGCTGTTTTCTTTTTCATTATAAACGTTTGTGTCGTTAATTCGTTCATAATTTACAAAAAAACGAAGAGTCGCGAAGGTGCAGATTGCAAAGAGAGGCAACTGTCGTTCAGAGAAAAGTTGTGCATGCAAATGTTCGGAAATTTTTCTAGTCGGAAAATGCTTGTCACTCATAATCATAAGGGCTCGGAGCTATTTCGCGATCAGATGCATACCTTTGAGAGATGTGGTCGCTTGAGAAGGTGCTGATATTGCAGCAAAGAAGATGCGCGGACTGGCAGTGATCATAAAGTAAGAACAATATTTCAATGTAAAGAATGCGACGTTCCACTGTGCAAGTTCGAATGCTTTTGGAAATTTCATGATCGCGCTCTTCATTGCATTGCAAAATATGAAAATTAAGCTGTTTGTTTTACTGCGCAATCATGTACTAGATTTGCTAAATTGTTATAAATTCTATTTAATATTTTAAATAATTTAAATTGCCTATGCAAAGAATCACGATTCAAAAATTGTGAGATTTTAAATTAAATATAAAAACAAGATTTCAAAAACTGAAAACTACGTGATAATTGAATAAAAAATTATAAACAGTTTTTATAGTTTAAAAAATAAAATGATAAACAAAAATTTACCTTCTGATTGATTGCCATTTACAATAAAACAACTTTTATTAAGGTCGACCTAACCTCAACTTGATAGAGCGACACAGAGCGCGACATACGGCCCTGCGTGAATCCCCACCACCAACACACGTACACAAACATTTGCGTTAGTAAGCCACACCCCCAAAAACCGTAGGCTCATCAAACGGTTAATGAGTATAATAGAATAGATGTGATCTACTCTGACTTCAATAAAGCGTTCGACCCACTCAATCATCAGGTTTTACTAAACAAAGTCTATGCAGTGCGGAAAGTCGGAATCTGATTAGTTAATGTGGATAATTTTGCCAGCTCTTGCTCCAGCAGTCGTGCCCTTGGGCTCAAACCTTGGCCCCTTATTCTTCACAATAGTTGTACTTGACTAGCCATCTATAATTAATTGTTTCGTCTTGATTTGCGGTCATGATATTAAAACATATGCACCGATCGACTCTCTTAAACTATAACAAGTTAAAAGTGTCGGGTGATGTTTACCTCTAATCAAATCATTTTTCAGAATTGTACACTGCTAGTTGAAATTAATTTGAAAAAGAATTTGGGGCTGATATTTAAGTAGACAGTAATAAACATCACATTCATCATTCATTGTTGGAAACAAATCGTCTACTTGGCTTAATATAGCGACTTATTCGCAATATTAAATCACCTAAAATCATATTATTGATGTCATACGTTCTAAATTGGAATACAAGTCTGGGCTCTGGGCACCAAATCAGATGAATTTGAGAAGATCTACAGAATATTTTCAGCGAAGACTGCTAAAATACTTGATGTATAGAGAAACTGGTACGTATTCCTCAAAAGGTATTGAGAATGGAATCTTGCTTCAACATTTTTCTGTTCCATTGTTAACGAAAAGAAGAGATTCAAAACTTGTTTCATTTCTGTTGAAAATAGTAAAAAAACAAACTGACTGCCTTTATTTATGGAATCAAATTTCGTTTCCAGCTCAGCGCTATAATACAGGAACATTTCTTTCTTTACCTGTTCCAGCTTTCCGTTTCAGTTTCTTTTCTTGCCTCTTATATACAGAATGTCAACTTTAACAAACGACTTTGGACAAAATGATCAGACGATAGATTTATATGTAGACTCAATAACACTTTAATAAACTAAAGAGAAATCTTACTTTAATTGTAACTCACACACTCAGAAAAAAATAATATTACTTTTAAAAAAAATGTATTTAAAACTAATAAATTTTATCATTTAAATATAAAAAGTATTTGATAGAAATACAAAAATTTACTTAATTTAGTTTATAGGAATTTACTATATTTTATATTAACTTATAATGAATAAAATATTTATTTTAAATACAAATCATTATTCATGGAATAATTAGTTTATTTAATAAACATTAAAACAAATGTAGGTTTAAAAAAATTAAACTAATTTATTTGTTAACTTATTACTATCTCTTTAGTTTGAATTTTCATAAATTGGTTTGCTTTATGTAATTCTTTTTATGTATTTTTACTCTTATCACTTTAGATACTTGAGAAATTTGTCGTCGCTGGGAATCGAAACCATGAATCGCAAAATTACAAGATTGAGCATGTTACCACGGTACCAAAGCCACACTTGAGTACCGAGCTTTCAAAGTACCTAGAAGAATTTCATTATCTATATAGTTTTTTCTTCATAGTGAAAACGTTCGTTTAAGAATTGAAATTAGGAAATGTTATTATATTCTTTTAATTATGACTTCTTATTTCACTAATAATAAATTATTAAAATTTTTAATTATTTGAACCGAATAATTAATTTATTAAATTCAAAGATTTATTTATTTAAAATAATAATTTATTTTTTTCAATTCAAATAAATTAAAAAAATTGTATTTCGAATAAAAAATTTTATTAATTTCAAATAATACTAATATTTTTAAATAAATTTTTTTGCAATAAATTGATTTATTTGGAATTACTAAATTATTTCTCTGAGAGTAATCGTAATATGTAAATAAATAAATAAATAAATAAACAATACATTACACTTTGTTAAGTGCAAAAATAACCTTCGAAAACGGTAGAACAAAGTGTTCACTGGAAACTTTTGGTGAATTTAAGCTATAAGCAACTTTCAGCAGATTCAAAATCAAAATGAAAACTTAAAGATATTAGATCATAATTGAAAATAAAATATTTCATTTTTTGTACTTAATTTTTTCATGAGAAATTACACATTGTTGATTTAAAATTAATCAGAATTTCGGTTCTTTACAATAGAAAATCAAAAATTTTAATAACAATTTATTTTCTAATAAATTCTTGTTTCCATTTATTTATGAAAGAAACTAAAATGTTACTTCCTACTTATAAACAACAGCATTTATTATGGAATATTTTTAAAAAAAAGAATTTGGATCTCTTCGTTCCTTAATATATACGTTCTTGTTTTTGAATTCACAATACCATTTTCGTCAACGTTGGAAATTTCGAGTATATACTGCGATAAAACATTGGAAACTTGATATAAATTAAAAATTGTCAGAAGTTTTTCAGCAAAATATCTTTCTCTTAAAGGGAAGAATTCGAGAACCCAAATTGAAAAATTGCAATACAAAAAAGGGAAACAGGTGAGCTCAAATGTAGTAGCAGAACAGATCAATTAAAGAGAAACTGACGACGCTGCATTCTTAACCGCGAATTCCGAACGACCCGATGGTTTTGCAATTCGATCGAGCTCGTTATCTGTTTGGGTTTATTGCAACGGCCACGAGGCATCTCGGCGAAGTAAGTCTGAAAAATCAACCGCCGTTTACCAAGCGGGTCACATCATAAATATGCAAATTCAACATTAACATTACACGTCATCAGGATCGGGCTTGTTCGCCAAGACTGTCGTCTGGACAATTCGAATTAAGGCAAGGCCGTCGGACGAAACTTTGTCAAACACCTAACAAACAAGTGTCCGCAAATCCAACTACCCGCGGTCAATTTTCAACGAAATCCCTCGACATGTCGGGGATGCACTTTGACACACAATTTGACACCGAAAAGAGTTTGCGGTCGCTAGACAAATCTAGCGACCGCAAACTCTTTTCGATGTCAAATTTTGATTTCGTTGATTTTTATTTGCAATAAGCATCTTAATACCCAACTTTGATGTCTCAAACTGTATTTCAAACCTACTTATTTATTTATTCATTACATTTTTTTGTAATCGTTAGCTTGTTCGTTGATTTTTAACTAATATTGGAATTTTGCTTTATTTACTTTTTCATTCTACATTTATTTCAAAGTAAAATGTTCCCATATTTTTTTACATTTTTTAATGCAAGATCAAATGTCAATTTATATAAAAATATTGATAATAAGAACTAAAATAATAATTATCTGAAGATTAGGGAACTGTATCAAAACATTTATACATTTTCAAACAGTATATTTTGTTACATAATTATACTGTTTTTAAATATTTATTATTATTTATTGTAAAGTAATGTTAATTGTGATTCGGCGATATCTTGAAATTGCTTTTAATTTTCGTGGAAGCGAAAACTAATTTTAATTCATTTTATTAATGGACATCGAAATTGACGTATTTCGAAATGCAAAAGTAATTGGCTGCGAATCATAGAATTTAGCAGGGTCGCGACAAAAGTGCTTGCACAGCGAATAGAAAAGAAACAGCGAGTAGAAAGCGCGAAAGGCGCCTCGCGGATGAAAAAGAAAAAAGAATGTTATTTCGCATGGCTAACGAAATGTCGTGCCATAATGATAAAGGAAAGATGCATTGTTGAATCCGACTGTTTTGAGAAAAAGTTTTACAAGACTTAATTTATTTAACAAAATTATTTTATAAGTAAAACTTGTATAGTTTTTCATACATAAAAAGTGAAAATGCTTATGATTATTATTACTTATATTTTTAATGTTGATATTAAAACAATATTAATTGCCAATTTATTAATAATTATTCATTTTAGTTGGTATTTTTTATATTTATAAATATTCTCATTCATTTTAATTAAATCTTCTTATTAAATTAACATTTTATGACATTCATAAAAATTTTATTGAAAAATAAAACATCAATTCTGAAAGTAAAAGTCAGATAAATTCAAATTACACTCAAAGACAATTTATGCAGCGAATGGCAAGCAACGATAAAGTAATTTATAATGAAATAAAAATAACTAACATGGATATTCAAAATGATACAAGTAAAATGAGTTTAATGGTAAAATTAATATTTTGTATGCATAGACAATTGTATAATAATACTAAATATTAGATAATACTTGTACAGAAGCTAAAGTTAACCAGCATAATGTGAATATTACAACTGAATGCGAAAATTTAAAAGTATGAATTTTAATTGAAATATTTTCTGTATTTGTAACTGTTAAGAAATTACAAACTAGAGGATTATATTTTACGCCAAATAATAAAATCACCATAATTCAGACACGTCATTATGAAATGTGGTATAAACATATAATAATTAACTTACTTGCGCATAAAGTTTTCAATATTGATTAGTAAACGTACATGAAATCTAATAATCATTTTATATTAAACCATCAAGTCAAATTCAGCTTTTGAATGGTTAATTTTAGTTACTAAATTAAGTATATATATAACTTTTAATTGATTGAAAAATAAAAACATATTTAAAAAATTTCTTTAATCAGGTATTTTTTGCGTTTCCTCTTTTATTTTTATATTTCATAAAGAGAAGAAGATAATTTATGCTATATATTTTGACATTTGATCTTTAAAAATCTTCTAAATATTTAGATTGTTTGCCTTTCTGGCATGTAAAACAGAGCAGTTTTAACATCGTTCCATAAAATTTTAAAATGCTATACAATCGACCATTGTCTTCAGTTATGGATACAACTGATAACAAATGTACAAACTCCGACTGAAACTTGTTTTCTCAAAACTCCATTGAAATCAATGTGATTTGATTTTCGCGATGAAATTACAATGCCAGAGACTCATTTGATCTAAAGATCCGTTGGTAATGAGAAGACAGAGGTTGATGAGACAGAGGTCCTATTACACGAGTCTGAAAGTCGTTTGTTTTATCTTGGGCAATACCGTCGTGAGTGTCAATGCACTTTGGACCGTTCTGTAATCTAAATTTCATTGACTTCCCGAACCGCGGCAGCGAGCGAGCAACGAGAATAGGCCTTGCAGCGCGACGTTATATCCTCATCAAACGGGTTTTCCAAACCGGACGACGTCTGACAAAATAAACGCGCGCGAGCTATGCAAAAACTGTCGAGCCAAATCATTCATAAGTCGTTCACAATCAGCCGTTAAGCGTCCGTCGCCAGCAATTAATGCCATTATTAAATTATCGCAGTTTCCATCAGGCTTTATTAAACGTCTTTTCTCGTTGTGCAACCTAATTGAAATTATGTCCGTAGTAATTGATTCTGGATTAGAGTTTGCTAATACTTCGAATCTGCTGCTTATTGAAATATATCAACATGTGGTCGTTTATGATGTTGTAATGATTGTATAATATTGGCTTAGACAATGATCGGAATTTCAATTAATGGAGTTTCTATTAAGTTTTTTAAAATTCTACCTTTAAAAATGTCTTAGACCGGATGGTCTTCTTAATTTTATGTGCAAAAAATTAACGAATCATAGAATTGGTCTGATTTTTATAAATAAGTGTAACATTTTATGTATAGTGAATGCCTCAACAATTTTTCATTAATTTGAACTTGAAACAATTTTGACAAAATTGAATTCATTTTATTTTTTGCATATTTATTTGCATAATTGCCAAATTAAAAGAAACTAGAGAAAAACGCAAAATCCAATTCAAAATAGTTATAAACAAAGCTTTGTAGTACATTTTGCTTTTTTTTTTTAAGGAAAAAGTGATAATAAATTATGAATAAATTTTATTCATAATTTTTTCAAGTTTAAATTCATTGATAAAAAAAGTTGGCAATTTCCTCAATATGTAATTTTAATAAAATAATAATTGACGTCCTCTTAAATCATTTTTCTTCATCCATTCAAATAAATTTGTCTATTACGTGACGTTGTCTGTACGTGACGACGTAACGGGTTTTGGAATTCAGGATCGATGTCATTCACGCACAATAGAGCGTACGTTTGGACTTTTAATTAAAACGATGAACCGTTGTAGTTGAAGGTGCGCATCAAGAGTCGAACGAGCGACCTGGACAAACCGTCGCTCCACTTTAATGCCTCAGGCTAATGTTTATCCTCTTAGAAACGCACAAATCTCATTAAATCTATCGTAACAAATGCCTCGTAATGATATTAACCTGTTGTGACGAGTCAAAAGGTCCTCGATTATACTTAAGCTTCCTTCAAGGAACCCTGCAACAAAGAAAAAAAGATTGGCAATTAGATAAACTAAAAAATTGGCTTACGAATTTGGTAAACCGACTACATAATTTCAATAGTAGGGCATTTCAAACTTTGATGATAAAAGTTAATGACGCAAATAAATATTAAAAGATGTGGTTTTTGTCCAATTTGATTCCAGTGATAAAATTTATGTTCGTCACAATAGCGCGGTTACTTTTGAAACAATTAATTGGGGTACGACAATAATCAAGCGTGGAAAAAGCGTTTGAAGGAAGGAAACAGCGCGGCGAGGAAGAACAGCTCTTGGAGGTAATCGGTAGAAACGGGAGAGGAGCGCAAGCGGCAGGTCGATATCCTCAAGCGAATGAAAACAAAGCCGCAAAGATACACGCTTGAGAATCGCGATTTCAAATCTAACGTTAGACTTTCCTTTACCTTTTTTCCCATCCTTTACGTTCTTTATTTTTTCAGATTTAATTATAATGGCTTATTGCACACATTCCAAGAATAATATTATTGAATTCATGAAAGAAAAACATTTAAACAAATTTTGTCTACGTCTTAAACTTCGACTGAATTTATTCAAGCAGTGATTCCACTGAGAAACAAAAGGTCAAATGCAAGAGATTCCTTGTGTGTAGCAACACGTTTGATTCAAACGTGTTGCTTCAGACTGTCCACTGATTTGTTGAACAAAAATTTCCGTATAATTCCTGATTTTTTCCCAGATAATAGAGGTTTTTCAAGGATAAAATGTCCTGTAAATTAACGTAAACGTCACTGAAGCATCATAATTTATGAAGAAAAATCAATTTTCAGGTAAAATCTTTAATAAATTTACAACAAAATAAAATTTTTTAACATTGAAATGTTTCTTTAAAAGTTAATTTTTTAATAGAATGACAACATTTCTACGTATTAAAATAATTAAAAAAATTTGTATGTGTATGAAAAAAAATTTTCAAGGTTCAAAATAAATTTCTTGTATATTTCCTGCATATTCAAGGGTCGAAAAAATCTCCGTATAATTTTTGGTTTTCAGGGAACTCAAGGACGCTGGACACCTTGTTCGAAAGAAGTTTATAATCCAAATTAAAGTTATTGTTTGAATTTGAATCATGATTCAACAAAATTGATCTAAAATATTAAACAATTTTAATAGAATTACTGAAAGATGGTTCTTTCTTGTTTTAAAAAAATCAACTAACAATTAGGCCCGAAAAATGTTCTATTGAATAAAATTCATGGAGCATACAAAACAATAATCATAATTTTAACAAATCACTTTGCAAAGCTGCTTTTTTTAACAAAGTAAAAAATCAACACTGATTTTTAAAATAAATTAATTTGTATTGATTTGCTATAATTTCTTCTATTTAATTTAAACTTGAAAACATTCAAATTTTGTTATATATTTTATGGATACCAACAACATATATACCTCTTTTAATAAATTATATTTTTTTCTTAAAATTCTAATTTTTATACAGTAATATATTTCAGCTTGAATGTTTGAAATTACTTCTGTGATTTCAAATATGACATTTTGTAACACGATAATGTTTTTAAATACCAGTTTTTGTAATTAGAAGAACAATTAATTACGCCTATCTCGTCATGCTAGCTGCCACTTTCATTTCACGAAATACTTCAATTCATTGACAATGTCAACTTGAATTGTACTTAATTCATTTTAATACAAAAAATTTGATCTGCAAAACCAATATTATACTTAAGTTCACAAATACTGTATCTATATTGTTTGACATGTCAGACGAACATTCAGATGTTTGAACATTTTGGATTATGCTGTTTATTATTTTGTTGATAAATTAATTTAAATTATTTTATTCACTTTATCTGTTCATAATGACATAAATATTTTTTTTCACTCATATACGTTTATTCAGATTCAAAATTTTATATTACTTGTGAACGAAAGAAATAACTTGAATGAAACTGCACAATAAGGGAAAAAAATGAATAAATAAATAAATAAATAAAATTCTTATGTAATAAAATTACTTAGTTTCTAAGATCACAAATTACGTTTAAAAAATGTTTTTCAAACGAAAATGAACTGTATCGTCAATTTCTTTATTTGATTCTCACATTCACAAACTTGTGGCTCAACCACTGTTCGATAACCAAGGTATATATTTTCGTAGCAAAAAGAGCAAAGCACGCTAGACGCACGCCATGGCGTCACGTTTTCCGAAAAGCCGGCGCGCTAGGCGTTCGAGGTCCCGGTCGATATTCGGGGGCAAAACTCTTGCTCCGGATGCCGACGCTCGACCTCAGCAAGTCTTAACCTAAAAATGCTCGCGCACACTTGGCTTTGTAGGTTAGGAAATAACCGAATTCGGCTAGATTTTGAGGTTAGGGCCATCGTTGCTAGAGGCGTGGGATCGGTAACCCGGCACTTACTTCCAAGCGGTTACGAGAACGGGGATGCTGCTGCGAAACGCGAGAACCACCGTGTCCCACTGTACCACTGTAGCACTGCTCGGAGCGGCGGCGCGACACTCGCAACGACTCGGACGAGATTGAATCGAATCGAAGTGAGCGCGAGTTTTGCGCGGGATCTGTGGCTTCCTCCTCTCCGGCTGCAACGCACCAGAGCGAGCGCACGACGCACGCAAGATGTAAGTCACGCCGGCAGGGCACTGCGACGGGCAGAGGGCAGGGGGGGGGGGTTGCTTAACAGGGGGGAAAGTGATGCGGAGATACGCACATACCTACACGTCTTACTCGCCGGTCTTGCCCTACCTCACTTGAGAAACACTCCCCCCCCTCCCTTCCCGCCTTTACAATCCCGACCGCCCGCGTTCCTCGAGAGCGCGCGCAACTTCTTTAGCGTCGTGAGGGATAGAGAAGGAAATAGGGTCGAGACGAAGAAGGATACTTCAGCTAACCGCCGAGTTTCCAATTTTACGAAACGGCCAATTCTTACAACCAGCGCTGCGGTCGCTGTTGAAATGTTTGTTTGTTTGTTTTTTTTTTTTTCAACTTACGTTTACTTAAACTAAAGAAGAAGAGGGGGGTTCAGTACGCGAAATTGATGAATAGCATGATTTAACCTAAAAAACCTACGATATATATTTTAAAATATATAACAAAATAGACGAATAAATAAATTGTTATGTAAACAATGCTGAAAGCGCAATAATTAGAAATAATATGTGGAATTTAGATAAATTAAAAAACTTGCAATAAGTGTATAGAAACCGTAAAAAGCACGGAGCTAAAATTTCCAGTATCGTAAACGGTGTCGCGCCGAAGGTATGCGTTCCGATACGCTAATAGCGATGACATTGCCGATACATGTGGGAAAGTTTGAATGTTGATTATTGTTGAAGAGTTAAATCTTAAAGTAATACAAATATAATTATCTTACATAAACTTTTGTATACATTTTCACATTGATTGTCTATATAAATATTTGAATATATATTTTACACGTATTAAATTACATTAGATTAAAAGGAACAAAATTCAATAATATATAATTCCGTGTTTACAACTGCATCAACACGATTAAAAAAAATGCTCACAAATTCACAACACATTTGATTATGTCAAAATGAATTAAATCACTTTACGTTTAATAAGAGAAAAGAATTTTGTTGTATAAATGTTGATTATTCTTTTAATTATTCTTCTTTTAATTATATTTCTTTTAATTATTTATTCAATTCAATTTTTTAAACAAATAATTCAATTTAATTGTTTATTAAAAAAATG
>JABFOV010004419.1:0-13985 GCA_022817685.1 Aradophagus sp. ZL-2020 | reverse complement strand
TCTTAATGACAGTTTAAATTTTGGCGCAGTTCGAGCAATGTTTATCGAAATGTAGTTTTGAATTCGGCGCAGATCGAGTAATCTTTTTATCTTAATTACAGTTTTTCGGCGCAGTTCGAGTTTTCCCACCGAACTTCCGCACTCGACAACAAAGACGTCCGAAAACAAGCGTCCCGTGGCCGGTGAACCAAAAACGTCCGCGTAACAAAATCATCGCCATGGATATTCCGGACCTCGCCATGCCTATCGATCTGTTAATTTCCGCCGAAGACACGCGGTCTCGCAAAAAAAAGTCGACGAGATTTCGGCGAAACGGCCGACTGACTCTCGAAATAGCGATTCTCGCGTGAACTCCGGCGATATCTGTCCTTCTTTCTGCCAGGCCACTTTTCGCCCCCCCCCCCCCCTCAAAACACGTCTGCCACCACCCGGCCCCTCACCCTCCGTGCCCCCTCATCCCCTTTTTTCGCCTCGACACTTCGTACCGATGCATATTTTATTCGTTCCGCCGAGTACTTTGCAATGCGCATCAACGAAATATCTGTTGACAACGAATTCTACGCCCAAGTCAACCGGCTGGCGAACGTTCCGGGTCCACGGCAGTAACCCGGATTTGAGAAAAGATTGCACGGATCAGCGGCCTGGAAAGAACAAACGGTGTTCGGTGAACCGTGTTCCATCCACATTCTACTTCCCCCCAACTACCCCAGTCCGACCCTATCGCACGGCCGTTCCTGCGCTGATTTCTGCTCCACCTGTGTCCCAAGGACACGATAGCGACTCGCGTGTGTACGTGCGCCCCACGGATTCGTTACTTTCGACGCCAACACGGCGATTGAATTATGAGTTGGAGCAGAAGGAAGTGGTTTATGATGATCAGCTAGCAAGTCGTTTTCAAGTGACGTTCACGCTGAATTATCGGCGCTAATGACACATTCGCTTTATTCGTCGATAAATTCGTCTTCCGCGATGGAGGATGATGCATTCGTTTTGGCGATGGGGGATTCTGATTTTTCGTCATAGAATTGTCTCCACAATAAAAATCCACGCTAAAAAATAGTCGATATAACAGGGAAGTTAGTCGAGTAACACTTTTATTATACAAAATCAGATCCCTCCGTGAAGCTCGATCAAGTTTGGTAGTCTTGTTTGAATGTTTTTGAATTTCTGAAACCGATTGACTGTTGAATCGGTATGATTGTTGCTGTGTTTATTTATTATTATAAAAAAAAGAGAGACGTAAAAATTTATCGCTCAGTCTGTTTACATTTATCAACTTTAAAAGTAATAGATATTTCTGTTGTAAAAACATTAATCGGAGAAAGATACCTGAAGCAGGTTGCGTCTTTAACAGTTTTACTTGACAATGGTACGAAATTTGAATTAAATAGAGTCTGTTTTTTCAATATATATATCTTTTCAATTATAAATATGACTATTTTAAATGTGACTTTAAAATCTTCACAACAAGTGCATGAGTTAGTTTTTTACTAATTACTCTAGTTAGTTTTTTAATAGCACTCTAATTAGTTTACTAACAATTTTGTCGAAATTTTTTTCGGCAGATAGAATAATCGCGCGCAGTGCAAATATTTGTCGTTCGATTTTCACCGACGGTTTTATCTTTACTTATTGGCCGTTAGTAAACGCGGAAATAAAAAGTGGTGAGTGTCCGGATGAAAAGAAAAACGTTGGATACAATTTAAGATTGTTAAATGAAGTGTAGATTGGTAGGTTATTGGTTTAGGTTTTTTTTAAACAGTGTTAATTTGATGGCAACGTTATTAGTGGGGTCGTTTTGGAATTGGAATTAGGTAAAAGAAAGGTAGAACATTAATGAAAAGTATTATGGGAAATAGTGTACTTGGTATTATTTGTAGTTGAAATTGGGGTTGCTGAAGGTGGTAAGTAATGAATGTAATTGTTACATTGAATAATATTCTCGAGTTTGAGTAGAAGTTCAGGTAATTAATACAGAGCAGGGTCACTATATTAATGTCACTTAAAAACTCGAAAAAATATATTACATTTTATTTTCATTTATTAAAGAATGCTTAAAACTTCAGGCACATGAACATTCTTATTGATATTTGCAGAAATTATTAGGAAAAATGGACTTCTCTTAATTTATGTGTTAAACTCGAAAAGAGAAATAAAAAGAAGAGGGTAAAAAACACTTTGAAAAAGTCTTCTGGATTACTGATTCGGAAAGGATAAATGGCATTTGAGAAACCATGTCCGATCTGCCTCGGGTCCTCCCCCCCTGAAAAACCCCCGGCGGAAAGCCATCGAATTGGCGCTCCGTTTCGAACAGCGCTGATTTCTGCTCCACCTGTTTTCGAAGGCCAACCGTTACCTTTACCGTGTGATTCGTTTCACTAGTTTTCGTCCTCGTATTACCTCTCCGTCGTCGTTCTTTCCTGGCGCCGAAGCGACGTGTAAGAAAAACTATTTAAAAAGTCTAATATCTCGGCAGAGGCTCTTTGACACACGATAATCATCGTCTCGGTGTATTCGTTACGAGACAAGAGTTCGACTTTCACAGCGCTTTTTGCCTCGAACGCGTTATTGAATCGAATCGACTAGTAGCTAAATGCTCATCCAATCAAAATGCAGCTGCCAATTGACTCGATAATATTATTCGATCGAGAGCGTTGTGTGTTGCGATCAACCATTTAAGTGGAAGGAATTAGTCAGATTGTAGCTACGCTTCGTTAGCGCAATCGTTTTTTTAACAATTTTTTTAAACTAAAGATAAAACCATAGGAAGTTATTAATTAACGAAAATATATTTGCTTGTTGAGCCAAACGTTAAATCGATTAACGCTTGTGAAAAAAACTCGGTCATTAATTATTTTACCGTAAAAAACGCGATTTGCGCGTAATTCACTTTTCGTAAAAACATTAAAAAGTCATATTTCAGATAAACTTGGCACTGGTGCAATAGAAATGGACACGTAATGCCACTGTTTTTTCTTTGCGCTTTTATCGCGATTGTTAAATATAATTTGTCGGAAATTACTAGTTACGTCACTGATACGTCGCTGACCGTAATCAAGATATCTAATTTAATTCAACAAGTTGATCTTGAGAAAGAAAGAAGTGTTTTTTTTAATCTCTTATCAAACTTATTATTAAATACCAATGTTATTTGATGGAAAATTTATAATAAAATATACAAAAAAACTTTTTATTTAATGTCAGTTTCCTTTTCTTTTATAATCCACTTTTTCAGCTTAATAATAAATACTCAGCATGAAATCAAATAATTTATTGTTAAATTTATTACATTTGCATTATTTTAATATTGCTTTAACATTTAAAAATTTAAGATTGTTTGAACGTTGATTGTTTATTTAATACTGTTATAAATGGGATACAATGGAGTTAATTTCTACACGAAATTCATTGACAGCAAAGTTCACAAAATATTCAATTATACGGATATTAAACAAAGATTTAATAAGAGGATCGCATCACATTATGATTCATAACCTATATTAATTAAATTTCAAATTGATTAAAATTGTATATGAATAAAAAGAAAATTACGAGCGACGATATTATCGGCCAATCGGTATTTATCTAATATCGATTAATGTTTTTCACTTTTTGTTTTTAAAATGAATTGTAAAAAATGTGACAACAAATTATCAATTGAATAAACTCCGATACATTAATATTTTATAAATAAAAAACTTTTAAATCAAATATTGTTTAATAAACACGCAGACCGTTTGTTTTGCAAACACGTGTTTTTTATCAGTGAGCGGAAATAAATTCACGAAAGATATACGCATGTATTAATGAAAATGAGAATTTTGCGTGAAATTGTTGATGCTTTCAAAGCACATATTATTTGACAGAAAATTCATCAAACGTCTCTCTGAGAGTTTTACATTACACATGAAAACAAAAGGACGGATACCTTTAATATTTTTTTCACAACTGGTCACACAAAGAATAGTATTAGGGTTGAGGTTGAATACTTTTGACTCAGAGTTAACGTAACCTCAAAATGAATAATATCGTACATCTGAAGGAATTTGAAATGTTTCGAAATAGATTTCATATGACGGGATATTTTCATTCAAGCAAATTTTCTGAATTAAATATCTTGACGTTGAGCAAGTCTATTAGCAACACATAATATTTCTGGTATGCAAGAAAATATCTTAAAGCGCTTATAATATTTTGATGCAAGGCATACATTAATGATCGTTCAAAAATTTTATTATTATTTGCTTCATTAAAAACCTAACCTCATCGCGTTAAAAAAAATTTATTCTCAAATTATTAAGTAAGATGTCAACTATAACTAAAAAGATTATTTTTCGTACAATTCACATATCATTTACCCTTAAACATTGATTAATTTTTAAATTATAACCTAAAATTTAACTTAACATTTTATTTTTTGTCGGTAAAAGAAAGCCGATATTCCACCTTGAAAAAATTTTGTTCAACAACCGACGGAATTACATAAGGCCAACTTATATTCAATATATACGTCTTTGGATGTACCCTCTCCCAACTTGCCCCCCTCCTTTCCACTACCGGCTAATATCACTGGATGGCAAAAAGCAATAAGCCAAGGAATTTAATTCACGTTTCAAAGTTGACTTCTGCATAATGGATGAAAATTTAACGGCGAGATTGAGATATTCTGGAAAAATATTCATCATTGATTTGTTATTAAATTTGTGCAGCGGGATTCCGGTGTAAGAATTTTTGAATAATTGTATTTTTGTCGCGCTGCGGACGTGCACGCGTTGCATAATTTCCAACGACGCGAGGCGACAGCACGAAAATCAAATCGCATTATCGGCCGCATTTAATTCGCCGAACGCTTACGCTCGCCGCGGATTTGCATTCGATGTTAAAAAAATCTCAAGAAATATTAATTTGTTCGAATCACAATCAACCGTTTTGTGTTGAGCCGCGAGCCATAATTGATAACGCCATTGTGCCGCATAGAATGGCTTATGATATTAAAGATGACGATGCGAAATGGCTTGCCAAAGAAGACGGCAAAGAAGATTTAACTAAGCTTTTTTTTTAATTGCAAATTATGAGGAAATATTATCATTGGCGGGATTTATAAACACTAAGTAAACGAATTTGAAAAACAGGCGAGCCTGGAAGAAATTCGTTGAATAACAAAAACTTGAATCCATTTATTCGTAATTAAGCTTCAATGATTTGTCGACTAAACTATAATCGTAGACGCTTAAAATATTATTAATAAATTGAATAATTTTGACGCAAATGGTCAATGTATAATAAATTGTGCACTTTTATCGTTAAAATGTTCAGTTCGTGACTTGCAATAATTTGATGCACAAAAAATTAGGCATTAACATCTTTAACAATCAACAAGAGTTCAAATACGATTTCCATCAAAATGCAGTAAAATCAATGTTATCAATTACCGTTAAAATGATCGAGAAAAAATAAAGACGAATGAATGTTTTTCTGATCCGGCGACGAAAGTGACTTTATCGGTTTTTCGCGTTCCATTTAATTACGATCAATCACGAGATTTGGATATTAAAAATGCGCCGGTTGATTTGATATCCGAGCCAACTTACACTACAAATCGATCGTAAGTGTTGTAAAAGTACAGCAAAGTAAATTGAAGCAATCGAAACAGGTAGACACAGATAACTGCAATCGTGATGTTAAGAACGATCATTCCCTCGGGTGCACTTCCCTTCTCGGACATACCGCTTTCTTGGCAGACCGCTAGCAAGTGTGGCTCGAATCCCAGATCACATTTCAGACAGTTCGTTCGCCCGGAGAAAAATCTATCTGCAGGAATCAGCGTGGTTTGCACGCTTAATTTTCAACAACCACTAATAAACGCTATTCTTGGCCGCTCATCGAATTAATTACCTTTCTTTGAACACCGACTATTTCACCGCTTTTTGATGAATCGCTCGATAAATCTTTGCCTTTCTTACCTGAAACAAAAAATAATTTAAGTTTAGTTGAGATGCGAGCAATATCGATTAGTTCAATTTAATGTTTAATTATGTTTTGCCTAATTAACCGTTTTTCGTAATTTTGATAGTAATTATTCCATGTATAAAATAATTTGCTACTTTTTGCAACAAATTCGTGTTGTTAACGAAACATATCGAATTTGAAGAGAAATTATTATTTATTATTGATATAATGTTGAATACATGTTATTAAAACGCAATGAATATAATTAAAGGGGAATGATTTGTTTAAATTCATTTCATTGCGACTTTCTGCCACATACTTTTCAATAAATTGTATCTTCAAATCATAATATCGAGACGCCGACTATTAAAACGTTCTCTAGATTGAAAACCTGAAAAAATTATAAACAAGAATGAACCCTATAAACTGACGGAAAAAGAAAAGATAAAAAAAACTGTTCGACCAATTTACCTCTGCCAAGAAGAGAAACATTTTCGCGCAAGAAGCATAAACTTTGATAAAATGAAGTTACGTCAGTGGGAAGTACATAACCCCCACCCCCCAATTATCATATTCATAAATTCTTCCGAAATGTAGTCCGTACAAAATTTGAAGGCGAAATTTCGTGCAGCGTCTAAAAATAGTGTTCTTCCGGAGATAATCACTTTTTATCCATCCTAGCTACATGCAAATCGTCGGGAAAGTAAAAGAGACGCGGAAAAACAAGACGAAAAAAATAGTAACAAAAAAGGAGAAGGAGAAAAACGGAGTTAAAAAAAATGTCAGGGGGGCAGACAAAGGGGGAAGCAGACGAAGGAAGAAGGAAGAAGACAAAGCCGCGTCCGAAACTGGGCAAACAATTTGCATAATTTCGCAAACGTATGCCATTTGCAGGACGCGGCGGGCGTATTTTTTCGCGGCTCCTCGCGCCAACCCCCTTTTTCCTTGTCAGTGTTAATTTGGCCAAGCTTAGACGTAGATGGATGTAACATGAAAAGTTTCGGGGAAAAAATAATGGGATATTGTGAGACAGATTTTACACGCCAGAAGCATCGGTTTGTACGTGCCGGATTGTACGTGCCGGATGGACGGGGTCGGAATGACACTTCCGGTCGCCAGGGAAATCACCAGACCACCGCAACCCTTAACCGCTGTCCTGCAAGATGGACACCACTGAGATATCGTAACTTTCTTTCGACTTCGCCTTATCTCGGCCAAGTTTGTTTTGTCGATCCGTATCTCACGAAGACATTGCGTTATAAAATTTACTGGCCTTTTTAAATCGCGATATTACGCCGCCCGGACACGAATTGCGCCCGCAAAGTAAAACGCTCGACGCGGGCCGATAATATTGCAAACTCATTGTAAACAAGCAGGAAAAGTAGTTGGCAAAAAAGCTCCGAGCACTTTTACCTTTCAATCGAACCGCTTCGCTCACTGTATATCAGCCTTTTATCGCTTTTGTGCTTTAAACAATTAAGCTTTTCCTTATTTTCACAATCCATTGAGATATTTTAAGCTGATTAAGTTGAACGTGCAGTGCGCTTTTCTGTATCCCCTTTTTTTATATCGGTCGGTTCGCTGGCAAAGAAAAGGGAAAAAACAGTTACGTTTGTAATAAGGCGGTGCATTGTTAATGTAAATGTTTGCACTGATAAAGAGCGCATTGCATTGACAAACGAATTATATTCAGATGAAGTTTTCAGAAGTTATTGATTAAAATGCTATAAGCACAATCGATACTAATTTATTCTAGCAATTGATGAATAAAAAGGAAACTTTTTAAACACAGGGGAAAAGTATATTTTCAGTGAGCGAGAAGTTTGCAATTGTTTTTTGTTTCGAATTTGAATTTCAATCAATTTTTAGGAAGAAAAAAAGTGAAATCGATAAAATTACTATATTTCACGCTGAAACACGATAAAGATAACTTGATAACAATCTTATTTTCGAAAGTTGATGTTTTTTTAGAATTTAAATTTTTTTTCATAAAATCAGTTTCGTATTATTATTATATAATGACCATAAAAATATTTTATATACAAAGCTTAATTTCATAAATTCTTCAACGTACCCGAAATGATTAAAAATTGCGTATTGTTATTAGAATTTGAAATATGAAAAGATAATTAAATTAGATAACAAATATTTCAGTCGTATTCAGAATATTTCTATCTCATTTCCATTCGTTCGGGATATCTTTCATTATAATGCGTCGCGTGTTGTACAATTAAATCCATAAATATTAAAAATTAATTAAATGTCACGTTTTCTGCGTTCCCTTATTTTGATATATTTCTGAAATATGCGGCGACGCAAACATGCCGCCAAAGTATTATACGAGTACAATACGACCCATTAACGGTCAACGCGGTGATTCACAACGCGATCAAATTTCATTTCGAAGGACGTCATATTAATCATTGACGTCAAGTTGTCGGGATTGTTGCGAAGAAAGCTGGTAATTACAAAGAACGCACATCAAAAACGTCAACAGAAGAAATAAAAATAATCATGCAAAACTGCATCGCAATGTCAGACTAATAACGAGTCACACTGAGAAAACTTTTACGATTTTATGTTGTCTAAGATATACGATACCTTAATGTAAATAAAGATATTCTAAATATCAGCAAGAAAAAATTGTTGAATTTAAAAATTCAATTTATTTGACAAAAAATATTTCCGGTCTTGACTTTGTATCAAAGAATGTAATAGCATTTGCATTAAGAAATGTAATCATTAATGCTCGATTGCAATCATTCCAACTGAAATAATAGTTAAATAACTCTCATATATATATATTGAAGCAACGTCAATGAAAACAATTCATACCCACGTGGAAGAAATTGTTGTCAGTTGTTTGGCATAAATCTGACAAAACTCTGACATTTGTATGTAAACCAGACCCTTGCTAGACTTCTGAAGTCTGATAGTGGATATGGCATATTTCTGGCACAGGTCTGGCTCACCTATAAATGCCAGACTTTTGCCAGATTAATGCCATCTAGCAGGTAATATTTTTTTTTCTACGCGTGTAACATGTCTACTGTTTTCCTATTGAATCAACATTTTGTCTCTGTATCACCGACTGCGTGTCATTTAATTATACTATTAATATTAGTACATTATTGTTTATTGTTTTAACGGCAAATATGCTTTCACCATTTCTGTGGTTTTTATATATTTGTTTTTTCAATATAATGAAAAGATAATATAAACAAAGCAAGTTGGTTATCGATTTTTAATTAATGATAGCACAAATTTAAAATCAAATTCATGTCGCTCGTACAAGAGATGAAAGATTTTTCTTTTTTTAATTTTTTTACCTCGCATCATTGAGAATAACACTGAGCGGTTGTATCGGAATAAATAAAAGTTATCGGTGGATTGAAGGGTGCGCATTAGGCGAATATTCAAACGTTACTGTCAACGATAATAAAATAAAACGTCGACGTTTTGCTATGATATAAGCACGACAACTGAATTAGCGTAATATTTATATTCAGCAAGTTCACATGAGAGGCGCTATTTATTGAACCGAATTTAATTATCATATGGCTGCTGAAAACGGTCGTAATGCCCACAATTGGTTATATATGCATGGCGTGTATCAAGGATAATGCTTTAATTAATATGCAGATTCGTCAAATGAGTTGTACATTTTAATAAATGCTCCCAGGCACGCCCCGTTCCTGGTAAACAAAACAAATTGTAATTGCATCAAACTGGCTGTGTCAATCATCGAAACAATTGCACGCCGAAGTCGGGCGTCATACATATAATATTAAAGAACAAATGTTTCGACACAATGCGCGACTAATGACTAACACAAAATAACTCAGAAAATTAGTGCGAGAAACGTTGCATTATTTAATACATTCACCCACGCTGACAATTATGATTGTGCTCGCGTTTTTGATACGTTTACAATTGGGATTACCCCTTGTAATTATATTGCACGCACCGCTATCCATTTTATTCCAACTCAATGGGATGTTTTCTTTGGCATTCGATTAAATCAACTGACTATTCGTTCAGTCGATTGAAGAATTTTTCAGCTTATTTTGAAGTGCATTATAATTGAAGTAGTTGTGTATTAAAAAGTTAACTGAAATGAAAATAAAAAATGAAAAAATGAATGAATAACAGAGTGAAATTGAATGGAAAGCAATTTTTTTTTTTTTTTTCAATATGCAAATATGAAAATTTGTATTTGTCAGGGTTTTTTTCGAAAACTACTCTGCAACAATAATTGCACTATGTTTGTAGGAAATTGTAATTTATTACATTTTTGTTTAAGAATAAATGTTGCAAACTTCAAGAACATTGAAAATGATGCCTCATCAAGAATGTTGGACAGCATAACCGATAAGCAGACACGAAGGAGAAAACAATCAAGCAGATGCTCCAAAGATCAATACTTGGATGAGTGACGGAGGGAGATTTTTCATCGATTCCAAATTGACGAACAAATTTTCGTCTTAAAATTTTGAGTTGAAGTATAGAAATCCTATGTCAGGATGTATGATTCTGAATTAAGACATTAAATTTTGAGACATTTTGAGACGCGTTTCACGTTTCAAATATACTAAAAATGTTTTAAATAGATGTGAGTTCAAATTTTTTACTGTCTTAGAAATAAAAAGTCTCAAAACGAGATATTATAAAAACTAAAACTCACACTCAAACACGCAAATGAACAATATTGTAGATTTAATGACATATCTTGCAGATTTTACGATGTATTTCACAATTATTGATTTTTTTCTATGTTACTAATTCAATACTCATATTCTCAAAACAATAAAATCTGACTGTAAGATTATAACCCGAATTTCCCAAATTGATTGAAATTTCACAAACGAGTAATTCCATTGTAAATATAGAATTTAGAAATGGCAGTTGTTAATGAAAAATTGAATTCGAAATGTTGATTAACTGCAGTTGTTGAATACGGTTCAGCCTGATCGAATCTAATCAATTTGTCTGCGTATATTTCGGACGAGCAGTTCGTAACTAGAAATTACCCATTACGATGTGTATAACGTAGTGGAATAAAAAAGACATCACACGCCGTTCGACGTGCCTTTGTAAAAAAAAGTGTTACGAAGCTGAAATCAAACATTATTTCCAACGGTTGGGTCTGAATCGGATCGCGTTTAATTGTACTTCGCTTTGCACACATTTATTTGATCACTCTTTGTTTGAGTCATTATCTTCATATGACGTCTGATATTTAAATTCAATTCGCCCACCCACGTCGACGAATCTGATTTACTCGTTTCCACTGACTCGTACTCGATTCGTTATCTAATCGAATGAAGATTCCAAAGGCCGGAAATCTAACAGAAAGGTATTGTGGAACTTGAGGAACACGGCTCGGAACGTGGCAAGTCAAGTTTCGGGATGAATCTCCCAATTAGCGGAAACAAACTTCACGCAAAATTGTGGATATTTCGCAAAGTCCGACGTTTGCGTTTGTAATTTCGACAAGCACTGATAACGTTGTTTCTTTGGTCGTTTTATTTTCATCGTCCTATAACGAGGAGATTTACAAATAAATAATCGAGAATTGATGTAACTTAGCAATGTGCACTTTATAATTAATGATAAATATAATAGGAATTAAAACTTTGGAACTGACAACATTTATTGCAAAAATTGCTCCACTAGATTTTAATTAAAATTGCTTTTTACTGGGTGTAATTTTTATTCTAACTTGAAAGTCTTTACCTGATGAAAGCTAACTGAATAGAGCAGCTACCCTACGTGCTTTGAAAAATAACGTGTTTATAGGGCAGTGATATGAAAATTCTTTATTGGTTTTTTAGTTATAAAAGAAATAAGATACTGATTAGCAAGAATATTGTTGTTGGTAAAAAAGAACAATTAATAAGATAATGTATTTATAAAAGTGATATTTCTTACTTTGGACTGAAAAAGGAAAATAAAGAATAAAAATATGTCGACAGATTTATAAAGAGTTGAATGTTTGTTATCTGTAATTTTTAAATTATCTATGTACAGCATCAACATGACCAAAAATCAAAGTAGCATTTTGACGTGAAATTTGAATATGAGTTGAAACCACTGTTTGAAAGTAATATGCATTTGGTGATTTTAATAATTAATATATAAATTTTGATGCATTTACATAGTGCGATAACGCAATTTTGATGCGACATGACTTAAACTTAGTTTGAAGTATATTCAATTAACGCTTTTATCATACTGGCATTATTAATTCTTCTTCTTTATTTTAAAACGACGTGTTTTAGTTTGTTCATTGCATTTACAAATAAACACAGCTTTACTTTTTCTCTTCCTTCGTAGTACAAAAATCGATTAATTTTATCTTTATATCACAAACGATTACTGAAAAACCACAATGCAACTAAGATGACCCAGTTTGATAAAGAAGAATGCATCACGGTGCAAAAAGTAATAAATCCTTAATGGGAAGATAAAAAAAAGCCACCGAAATGGCAAATACGTCAATCAGATCGATAAACGTCCGTTGGAAACAGTCGACGTGTGTCATGCAGAAGAGAACGCATCCACTAGGAACGGTGCCTGAAGCTTTTTAGGCTTTTCGGAAATCCGTAGGAAACTGTATCTCGTTGCAGCCGAGCCGGCGCAGCTACGAACAAATAGCGCTCGCGATCGAGTTGTCATGGCGAGTCAATGACAAGCGCGACACCAATATAAATAAACAAATGAACACCGAAGTTGGGCGATTTCGCTTGATCGATTATCCGTTTTCGACGAATCGATCGGAAGAAGGTCGTAAAAGAAGGAACAACCAACTACCCGGGGTCGAAAAAAATTGTAACATTAATGTCAAAAGACTGAGTTGACGCGGGGAATATTAATTGCACCTGAAATTGCAATGGAAATCACTCGGGACGAAAAAATCATTGGCTCGTGCCAAATATTTATGGCGCACGTATGGCCGGCGATCGCGTTGCTTTTATTTGTCACGCCGCATCCAAATGAATCGGAATGACTAATGGCGAGCTGATATACAGTCGCGCGGAATTAAAGCGGCTCATTAAGATGCAAAATGTGCACTTTTTCGTAATTCCGACGATAAATCAGCCACTTTGCCCCGAGGATTCGTAACTGATTATCTGTCTTATTCTGTTATTGCGCAATGATGGACAGTTGGGAATCGTTAAAAATGGTCGACGCAAAGCTTGCAGCTGGTCCGCAGGAGCGGCCTTCGTGAGAAAGTTTCACGGAACGTACATTCGCGGGGCCATTAAATCACCTTGTGAAATAAAGGTGATAAAATATGATTTAACATACGAAATAAATGTATCCCGCGCATGAATCAGTATACAAATTATTTATTAAAAGAGCTCGCTAAAAATTTATCTCCGCCTCGCGCATAACCCCGAGTGATCTATTTCGCGCAGTACATTTGTTTTCGCGTTCAAGCATCGTGCAATCATTTACACTCGATTATCATAAATAACGAGGGTCAGTCTAAGAAAATCTATGATATAAGAGAAGCGCTCACCTGACTTTATTTTTTGTTATATTCTAGTTGAGAAAATGATATATATTTGCATTGACAAAATTTTCTTTTGCAATTTAGAATAAAGTTATCATGTTTGTTTCTAAGAGTCATATAGACAAACTTGATTGAAAAAAATTCGTAAAACAATATTTATTTATGAATAAAAGAGATAATGACGTCTAGTTAAACTTAATTCTGATTGAGTTTATCTTCTTTTTTTAATTGTAAAAGAAGGAATAAAAAATGTATATAAAAAACCACTGATGCGTCAATACGTATATTGAAGCCTTGCCAATTTTGTTCAGCTTGAACCAAAGTCCTTGTCGTCGATTTCTAAAAAATCCCGAGTCCCCTCGAAGCGAAAATTATTCAAAAAGTCCGCAGCAATAAGTAAATAACACCACTCCCAATTCTCTCGGCAATATTTCCACCGCGTAGATTAATTGCTGCACCAAAGTACACAGCGAACTCATTATTCCCACTTACTTTTCGCGGCATTACATGCCGGTTC
>JABFOV010004418.1:0-13986 GCA_022817685.1 Aradophagus sp. ZL-2020 | reverse complement strand
GGGATGGATGGCGCGCGCGGCGGGCATAATGTGCCGCACGATGAGTCGGGAAACGCGGGGGAAGCCGAACTCCGACAACAAGATTCGAGTTAGCGGGGCCGGGGGCGCCGGCGAACTTTCCGCCGGGTAATCATAACTCGCGTTATATTGCGCGTCACACGCGAGAGAGCAATCGCGACGCGTAATATCGAGAACTATGCCGCGCCCTTATCTCTTCATTATCAACTCGTCTTAAAGTACTTTGCCAGACAATTTTCGCGAGCGCTAGTCGAGGCCTCCCCGTTCGTTCCGTCACGCTTCCAGCTCGTGCATAACACGAATTTCACACTAAATTATTGTTCGCGGAGACGCGTTACGTTAATCACATTCCGCCAATCTACAACGCCGTTTGATTCTGGTCCATTGTGCAACTCTTGCTTCGCTCACACAAGTGACGGGCAAATTGGATTCCCCGAGACATTCGAGGTCGAACGGCAAAGCACGGCTCGCTAGCTTCGCGTCGATACAAATCGCAAAAACCGTTTGCAATTTTGGCGTTTGTAACGCCGCGAAATGAGAGTGTGGTAAACAAATGCGCGACAAGTTTTGTGTGTATGCATGACGGGTGGGAAGCAAAGTTTTCGAAATGTTTGGACATGAATTTAATGAAAATGTTTTCATCAAAGTGGAATAGATATTAGTAAATACAGGGAATGTGATGAACGAGAAATTCGATACATATATAATATGGGAAATCTAACTTAGAAAAATTATTGGATACTTTTTTTTGCATAAATTGCAAAAAAAGTGATGAGACATTATCGAACGTAATGAAATTTGAATAAAATAATATAAAAAACCCAATTTCGATGTCTTTTTCAATTCAAATGAAAATGACTTTTGAAAAAGAATTGTTTACTTATACATTCAATTAATTTAATATTTTTCAATAAATACTTGTCAATGAATATTGTTTATTATTCTTATTTCTAAGTCCAAGTTTTTAACTGTTTCATTTAACAACTAGGTTGCATGAGTTGAAAGAAAATATTTCTCCAATCAAGATAAAAAATGTCTTAGCATTTTGTTACAGAAGAAATTTACCCAAACCAATTCCAATGTTTTAAGTAAATTTAATATAAAATTTACGACAAGAGTGTAATGAATAAAATTAACTACAATGACATAAGATAATAATAACAATTATTTTGCGATACCATAATCATAAAGCCGACTCTGGTATCTCTCAAAGCAAGTGGTAGTCATTTTTTATTACCAAAATCGCATTCGTTGCTTTTTTCGGTTGGCCGGGGTAAAAGTAAATTTTTATTTTCCTAACCAATCTACACCGTAAGAACATGGTTTTTACGGCGATGGTTGCCAAGTGTTCTTTTATATCTTATTAAATAGAGAAGTTAGTGTAGCTCTGTACAAGTTTGAGAAGCGGGAAACCATTCCATTAGTTGTGTTATATCAATTTCAAAGTATTAAATTACAATTTAGAACTCGTGAAGTGCACTATAAATTGGAATGGGTAAATTACTTACTTGGAGTTATAGTATATATAATGTATATTACATTGTACTGTAGCTGTTTGAGTAAATTGTAAATCAATCTAGCAAAAGTAATAACAAAAATTGCAGACACGCTTCATCCTGTCTTTTTTTGTTCTTGCCTCTTGTTGCTCGCTGCAGGGTTTTGTGTTGAATTTCAGTTTCTATAAATCACTCGTAAAACCAATATTTGAGGTGGATAGAATGTAACGTCTGAAATTGCTCTGTCGTTAATTAGTTTACGTTATACGAGCCACATTCAAAGGATATATTGTTGGTTTACTATTTTATCTTCGTTGGCAAGACATTCGGGATATCCGCGCCACATCCACTTATCAGATAATCAACTACAGCGGAACCTCTTTAGTAAGATATTACATTATTATTGATCGTTAATTACACCGCGCAATATTATAATGGATTGTCAAAGTGCGGAACACACAGGCGATTAGAAAGTTTTCAATTTTATTAAACTCGCGGCAGAAAGTACGATTCGCTGGACTAAGCCCGATAATAAACACAACGTTTCTTTCATTGTGCTGCGAAATAAAGGATTCGATAAAACAATCCGAGTTGCGAGCGGAAAAATTGCCGTGAAATAAGAGGAATGTAAATTCTTGTCATCAAATCGCTTCCAAGTACGCGTAACGTGTTTAATTCGCGCTGACGTTTACGTCGTGTAAAAAAGTGAATTTATGTTTGGTTTCTTTACGAGGTGTGCGCAATTTATTATGATTCGCATAAGTTAATTTGACGTAAGAATAAATTTTAATTCTTATGTGTAACACGAGCGCGCGTTCATTTGTTTTACTCAACGCGAAACCCGACTTTTATCATTGCAACGCTGTGAATTCTTGTTTGAAGCGGCGTTTGAAAGATTGCAAGCAAATTCAGTTTTACAATTGAATAATGACGTTTCCTTCAATAAACGGTCGCGTGAAGCGAACGCCCGTAAAAGTCGGGCTATAAAAATCTTACACTCGCGGAAAATTTATCACCCGGCTCCTTTCTTATCACTTTTATCGTGACCTTAAACCATTAGACAAAATAATATGAATAATCGAGAAATCGGCTAACGCGTATGAAAATCTGAGGTGCGAACATCGCTTCGTGATTTCGTTTTTATCAACTGCGAATTTGAAAATTTCGGTAAATAATGACCTTATATGCAGGATACAATTATATAAAGGACGCAACTTGAGTTTAATGTATTATACTGTACAACGAAATAGTTAATTCGGTCGAACCTAAGACCGTACTCGAGAGCGTATTTGTGTTTAAACCTCATTGTTAAATTAGTTTGTTATCAAGCTGTCAAATAACCATTATTTAGTTTGCCCTGGCGATTGCCTCTCTCAGTGAGCAGAGGCACGAATTCCGAGAAAAGTGTTGACTAAAATTGTCAACTTTCATACCGCGAGAGAAAGTTCGCAGACAAGGACTGTTCTGCGGCTGAAGTCATCGAATATTTAATCAGAGTGCGATCAATACTTTACAAATGTTATCGAAACAAAGTTTGAATTGAAGCCGTCAAAAAATGAAAGACAAATCTTAACAAGGTGTAGGGTTTAGTCGCTCTTATTGCTAAAATCAGACGCTAATAAAGTAAACAATAGGGAGCTTTAAAGCAAGAGAAGTTGAAAGTGATATTAAATTGACCTACTGTGCAAAGTAAGATTATTTTGATGGAAACGGAACCTTCGAAATTTTAAATATGCAAATTTAGGTCTCTAATTCTACGGTTAATTATTATTAAAAAATTGTAGTGCGTATTGTTATTATTAGAACATGAAAACATTATTCTGATCCAGGTTTACCTCCATTTATTTTACTGTTTGTTTCGCTACGTAGCATTCCAATTTTAAACTCTTTAGAATTTGATGTTACGAATAAACTGCGAGGAAAAAAGTGTTGCAGCAACAAAAGCGAAGCATCACGCTGCATATCAGTTTCTCTTTGTTTTTCACGTCTTCTCGTCATTGTCAATGTCGATTTAACATCGAGTATTTGTTGATTCAACATTGACTTTTCCACGCGAAATCGGAGCAACAACGACGGATCATCGTTCAGTCCGAACGCTTGTCAATGAACACACTCATTGACACAATTGCATTCCAAAAAACTGTTTACCGCGGCTTTATTTCGAGCGACGGAACAACCAGTAGAATATCCATCACGATTTCATTTTCACCGTCCAGCGAGAGCCTATAATTAGAAACGCGGAGCAACCCTTGACGAATCAATGTTTAATATCATGGAAGTTGGCGAAATTAAACGAGCGCGCGCCAGCAGCGGGCTGCGAAAAAGTTGTAATAAAAAGCCCCGTGGCGGTCGCCTTTCAATTCATTTGGTTCCGGCGAGTGCTTTGCGAGGCATGCACGCGGCCATGTCAATAACGTTTATTTCACAAATTGATTAATGGACGCGGGAATAAAGCAGTGCCCTTGACTCCAAAGTAAACGGCATTATCGAAACGTACGAATGGCGATAAAACGTTCGGCGTTGAAAAACCAACATTTCGAGCTCGCCGCGGCTGCTCTTCAGTTGAGAAAAGCTCTTCACAAATTTCACCGCGAGCCGCGTGCGCGGGCGGTATTGTTTGTTGGTCGCGACGCCGCTTCGAAAACATGCTCAGCCTTTTCATGGTGACGTAATATGTCGGCTGTCAATTTCAGAAAATAAATACGACGCCGCGGCTGAGCTTTCGAAAGTCTTTTTCTCGGCCTCCTTCTAGCCTGACTGTCAATGCGTCAGAAACTTGAAACAGGAAGTTGATAACCATCGTAAGCCCCAGACCTTCCGCCAGCGTCGCGCGTTCGCATTGAATTTGAATGGCGAACCGGCTCCTCCCGTCGCCATTCTTTCCAACTTTATTCAAATCGAGCTCCCCGTATTCTTCTGCCCAGGCCCGTCTTCAGCCTCGGACTTGAAAACAACCTGCTCTTTTCATATCGCACGCTCGCCCTCGATACGTGTGTTAACATACATGTTTAATCGCTTTAAATTCTTCATCGCCATTCAGGCCGGTTTGTTGACCTGGTTTGTACGATTCGGCTTACATTTGTCGTGAATTTGTCTTTCAGTGGTAACTCGTCGGGCGTATAATGGCCCAAGCTAGTGACAATGAATTTTATGCTTGGCGTCAGTCAAGTCTTGAGTATCTTTAATCTTTGCACGTTCTTAAAGATTTTCGACCTGAGCGTCAAAGAATTAAGATAATTCAATCATTAAGTTATGTTTGAAAAATTAAAAAACAATCAAATTTTCATTTTGATTATTCGAAAAACCTCAAAAAGGTTTTCTTTAAGAAAGCTTGAATAACGATACCGTAAGTTTCGTTCAATCTGAATCAACGCCGACATAAATACAGCACCTTTTTTTGCAACACTGAAGATTATCGCGATAATTGTGTAAGAGGTTTCCAAACCAAGCGTGATTATTTCGACGGGATAATTGTTTTCAAGTGAAAGCATCATAAAGTAATGATATTTTACATTATTCGGTTTGCTGGTATTTTGTTTGTAAATACATCCGCTTTATGAAATGTAGTTCAATAACTTCAGTTCCATAACGTCTCCGACTTTGATGTTGACGATTCGTCTTTTTTTCCTCCCGTTTCCCTCCTTTCCGTCTTGACGAGTGCGAAACCAGAGGAATGTAATTTTTTCTAGTTTTGTTGTAAAAGCCGCAAATACTTGCTCGTAAAAGCCGCTTTAACTACTCCAGCATCTTGGACGTGCCTGTGTGTCACGCCCAAGCACTCAAAGGTCTCGAGTCTGGATATTTAATGATGCTTACATCAAGCCACCCATAGTCATCACCCTCATATAATCTGATCGTCTTCCTGTAATCTCCAGCAGGGAATAATTGTCGTGTCTCAACTTCATATCAGTATCTTGAGAACATCAATCGAACTTCCCCGGTTTGTACGTTTCAACTTTGTAAATATATTTATGACACATTTTGAAGTATCGTAACATATTCAAATTTACCATAATCTTCAACGTTTACTAGGTTTGTAAATTGTTGAGATTAAACATGTTGAGTTTTAAATTCAAATATGTTTATGTGCATAACTGGAAACACTTGTTTTGTAGTTTAATCTTAATAATCATTCGAATTAACAGATATATATTTGTGAATAAATTCTTCGTGAATGAACTAGACATCGAATCAGAAAATCTGAAATGGGGTCGAATATAAACTGTAAATCACGGTCTAATCTAGTTGTAACGATAGGCCAAACTTTATTGCCGACAACGAAATATCCATCAGCTACGAGGCAACGCGCGAGCGCCATTTAAGTACATAGTTACTAAACAGTATTCTATAGATGTCAATAGCGTATGAGGCCGAAATTTCAGTGTCTTCAATTTCAGCCGTATCTCATAATCCCACCTACACTGGTGTCGCGCGACGTGAATGCACAAATAACAATAAGCGCAAATCCTGCATTGTTCGTTAAGACATTGTGTTCGTTCAGAGATTGTGCACGCACACACGTTCACACGCATGTATATCAATACACACACACCTGTCGTGCCGAAATAGCCGTTCACGCGTCAAAAAATTTTGAACGGACACGAAAAAAGCTTTTATATTTTGAAAATACAATTTCACAGATGACTTGTACTAGTTCTGTGACGCAAACGATTCTTTGCTATAAGAGTTCATTCATCTAAAATTGTTATTATATACGTTATAAATTTAATGTATGCGTCAACATTTTAAAATAAAACATCTGACAACATGAGATTTTTTAATAAATTTAAAAACTGAGGTAGAAGTACCGAAGAATCTACTTTCAGCATGAATACTTTGCTGGTATGTATTTAAATTAGGAAAAAAGAAACTAATATAATTAATAAGTTGAATATTTTTGGCCGATAAAGTTGTAACCAATCATCCTTCTTCGGATTAGCCGTCTCACAACACTTTGCGCAAATTGATTGGTGAACATCCCAACGTAATATCGCGCGGCCGAAATTGTCTGGCAAGACGCATTGATTGCGAGCAGCACGTTCGAACGTTTTCCACTTGAAATAAGTTCAAGTACAAAGGAAAACCGCAAGGATCCCTTTTAGTTGGAATGGCTCTTTGTTTACACGCGAATCCTTCCAACCATTAGTCGTAGAAATTGCAGCAGCCAGACTTGCCGGCGTATCGTGGAAGGCGCGAGGCTCCGGGGTAGTTAACTGCCTTCCTCGAAATCGTCACAATGATATATTAAAGCCTTTAGTTATGCAGGGCAATTTACCGGCAACTTCACGTTTGATGTCTTACATTAAACTAAAGCTCACGTACGGCGTTATTGATGGAAGATAATATATAACGGGTTCGTTACCTTCGCCCATATGTACGTTTGACAACGAAGACGCGGCACTTGGTTGCGCGGGCCGCAATAAATTGCAACCACGGCGCAATTAATGCCGCGAAAAACGCCCGCCGGTGTGGGAAATTATTGTGCGAAACGTGGCGGCGTTATTTTCCTAATTACGCGGGCAACGCTTCGAACGCCGTTAAATTTAATTTGGAGAATGGAAGGCAAATATGCGGCCGCGCCGCCGACTTGGTAGTTGCGCCTGGCCCGCGCGACGACAGCGCCGCCACTTTTCGGCCGGCCATTATTCATGGAAAATATTTCAACTTCCGACAATGTAAATTTTTGTGAATTCTGTCCGTACCATCAGTACACTTATTAAGCTATGCATTTATTCATAAAGCAGGCCGCGATTATAATTAATACCGTGTCGACTGCCAAGAGAACAGGCTCACGCTCCAAGGAGCCAACTCTTCCATGCGGCAAGTGTGTCCGCGCAACAACATGCACTGCTAATCAATGTCAGGTTGGTGTGCGCGGCTAACGCGCGCTGTCTCGTTAGAGAGCGCTCAAATGTATTGAAATGCGTTTAGTTATTGCGCGGATGCCGGCAAATTAAATTTGTAGAATGCGTTCTTGCAAGGCGCGCGTTACTTTCTGCTTAGCGAGTTGAAATACGCCACTTATTGCTTCCGGAATAAAAGACAAGTTTTAATCACTGACAAACTGACAAACGCTCTCGAGGCGAGGAGAAAAGTATATGTTGTGCCGAGAATTATAAGGGATGCAGTTCGGCGTGCATATTAAACTCACCGAGATAGTTGGATCGATAAAGTAAAAATCATCTTTGATGGAATTTTAATGAATGATAACTTTTTCTTTGAGTTTGTCAAGTGTTAGAATTATTTAATAGCTGGACATTGAAAAATTATATTCCTGTAAATTTTTAGCTCAGTGCCATATTGGATAATCTGACGATGAATTTGAGAGTAGTATTTTGTTACTGTTGATTGCTTAAAAAGCTTGAAATTGAGATGGAAACTTATGCTCATTATTTCATTAAAACTGAGTCATTACGTGGATAATCGTCATAAATTGTTATACTATTTGTCCAGTAGGAGGAAATACCGCCGCTTTGGATTCTTCGATGCGTAACGTCATGGATTTCACCTCACTACCAACTCGAAATGATCCTTTGGGTATTCAATTCCTCGATTATTCGACAATAAATTACATTGTAATACATCGTTTCGAACAGAAGCAGAATTACTATAAATTGCTGTCTTTTTTTATGCATTTAAAACGAATAATTTTTAATTCCTTATTAATCAATCAACATTGTTCTACGTTTTGAAATTTTATACGAGAATTTGCATATAAAAGTTAAAAAGACGTACGATTTATTAAATTTTTCTTTTTTCAGTCAACTTACACTCAAAAATTCTGAGAATAGTTTATAAAAAGATATAAAATATAAAATTGCATTTTATTAATTCTTATAGCAATATTATAAACATTTTAACACAAGTGTTTGCAAATTTTATATAACAAAATAACAATTTCATTTTACCTTGTTTTCCCAAAGTAACGTAGGAGGCTCAATATATGCACGAATCTTTTTATTTCTACTTGTATAAATATAATATAATCAGGATGAATAATATAACGGGCAATGTTTTCACGCTAAAGACGAAAATACATTAAACTTTATGAAAACTCGTACACTGGAAATAATGTTCTTACTTTATTATTCCCATATCTTAAACGGCAGAAAAATAAGATAAATTCGCATGAGAGAAAAAATACTATAAAAAGTATAATTATGTTTTGTAAAATATGCCTACAATTTTTTCATGGCTTTTTATTTGCTTTTCAACCTCGATACTTTTTCAATCCAAGATTTTCCTGTTTTTGAAACAGCGTTAAGAAATCTTGGCTCAACTTTACATATCAATTCAACATTATGTAGTTAAAATTTTTTCCACTGCCTATCATAAAAATGGTACACGTTGTTTTCAGGTGATTTATTTATGTGTACATGGAATTTTAGAATCAACAATCCGAGACACAATGAAACAGAAATGAAATAAAAAAGAAATTAAATTAATTCACCACCTTCTCATTAAAATAATCCAATTAAATACTCTTCTCTTCGACTTTCATTTTAATTGCAATTTAATTTGATTTCATTACCTTTTATTTGATTCTAATTCAATTCGCTTGCATTTGTCTAAAAAATAAAAAGTGGAGAAAACGAGTCAAACGTCCGTAAAAAAGAGAAAATTCGATATTTAACGATGTTTAACAAACAACTCCGGTTTGCAGTCAAACAAACGATTCGCCAACGTCGACCAATCATACTTCGTAACAAACGTTCGAAACTAATTAATTTAATCACGCGAACGCAGCGCGAGCATCAATCTTACCAACCTCGGCGAAAGGCAACGAAAGTAATAAAACGCGGGCCATAATTTACAAAGGGAAAAAATGGATCAACTAACGTCATTTCGTACGACCGGCTGCTTCGTAACCCTAACCATCAAACAAGCCGAATGAAAACTACAAGATCTGCGCAACGTTGCAAAACAATAAGCAACGCCGTTTAATTCGCAATAAAGCACGGACGTCGCTGTAAAGCGGGAGGTCCGTAAAAATGCGACGGACATTAAATTCGACGTGAAATGAAGCACAAATTTCCAATAAGCTGTAGCCGGAAGAAAATCGCAATATGAAACTTTTCGTTTTACTTCTTCTTTAATTCAAAAAAAGGTAGAAAAAAAAGAATTGTAATCACATAAATGAAGAAACTGTAAATACTTGTTTTACAGTTCTACTGTCACCAACAAAATAAAATCATAATGCAAAGGAGGTATACATTACAGTTTCAAGTAATATTTTCAGTGTATATAAAACCAAAATATCTAACTCGAAAGTTCAAAACTACATTTTTCTTGAGTAAATTTTGTTACGTGAAAATCTTATCTTGTAAAAACAACTATCTAGTTTGATTTTTCAATTTCATTAAAACTAGTATTCCTTTTGACAATACAATAAAGTACTTGTACAATTGACTTAAACTTTTAAAAAATTTAAATGAAATTTAATCTATATTTTAATCACAGATTTGAAGTACATATCTGTAATTTAATAAAATTTGATTTCAACAAAATTCTAATAAATTTACATCACATTTTTTGTTTACATTTTTCGAAAATTCATATCGTGTGCTGATTTCCACGCAGAAACTTTACATTCATCATAAAATATTGCTGGATAGAGAACAATTACAAATTGTTTAAAGCACAATCTCAAGACGACATCAACCAATGAATACTTAATTACACACCGTTTTTCGAAACGCCGATCGCACAGGGATTTCATTAGCTCGCATTGACGGTTGAATTGGGGCGAAAACCGTGGCGAACGGGACGCCACGTGCGGGCGAAAGCGCGGTGTGAAACGAGCGTCGATGAACAAGGCCGACCACGTGCAATAAATTGTCGGCCGGCCGTTTGCGGCGGCCGAAGGGTGGTGTGGGCCCTCGGCAACGACAAGACAAAATGAAATCAATGCGATCGGCCAATCGTGGCGCCGGTCTCGCGACAGGTCGTGCGTATGATAGCGACCAAATAAAACGGTCCGCATGAGTCCGCAAACAGTGGCCGAGCGCATTGGATGCCAATAGCGCAATCGACGTTCAATGGCCGGCTAATCATCGCCGTGACCAATTAGGACGCGGAAAATTGTTCGCGACGTTGCGGATGTGCCGGCAAAGAATCCGCCGGATCAGAGTGGAACTGCTGAACAGCGTGCGCTCTCCGTGTCACCCACCAGAATTATTTTCGCGGTAATTAACAGGGCCTTGTGTTGGTATCGCGAATGCGAATGATTAATAGATTCGTTCGGAGAATCGCGCTTCGGTCCGCGGTGCTGCCGCAGTAATGAACAGTAAAAATGGACCGGGCGGAGCCGCGGATCGAAAGATTTATGATATTTTAATTATAAAATATCGCCGGCCTCGGAACAGACGGAGTGAAAGAAGGGAAGATGCGCCGTTATTGGACAGCGCCGAACGAAATATAACGCCAGGACTTCAAAGCGGAAACAATGCGACGGTTAAAATAGCTAGCGCCATTTAATGAAGAAATGAAGCGTAACTTCTGCTTTGCCCTGGTTCCCCCGTAATTGGACCTGTACAAAAGATTCGTGCGCGGCATTGCATGGCCTTCGAAACAAGGCCATGCAACTGTCTCTGTTCGGAGAACGTTTTAATAAGGCACGCCTGATTATAAGTAAAATGTAGCTGGCCGCCATAGACTTCAATGACATTGCCTGTGCTGTGCGCAGGCTTTTGGTAAACTTTCGTAAGCGCAGCGGCGTTGTTTATAAATGTATTATCCGATAAACGGCTATAGCAGTTTCGGTAGAATTTCGTATGTAGGATTTCAGCATTGAGTAATTTTCTATAACATTCCCTTTGGCAAATGTCAGAAGTTTACTATCAACTCAAAATAAGAAGACTTTATTCTTCTTATGTTTAAAATTTTTACTTCCTTCGAAGTATAAATGCAGAAAAAATTTGATGCCACGAAAACGAACCACTGACTACCCAAACTAGAATCGATTTCAACCGATTTCGAATATTTTCAAAAAAGTTTCTTTTTTTTTTCAATTTTGTTGTGATTTTTCTGAGGAGCCCTCTCAATGCACTCGCAAGTCAGGTTAAATCGAGTTCGAGTCAAGAGTTCCTCGTATGTACACGAATGTTTTGATCATGCGCGAAAATTTTGTTGATAATATTAAAAGAGAGTAGCGATTTAGATAGAAAATGGACAGAGACATAAAGTTTCTGCATCGGGAGATATTAAGCGAGATTTATATATGTATATGAGCAAATAAATATACGTATATTGTTTGCGTGGACATCGAACAATCGCGCATGAACACACAAGCCTCCCGTATACGCGAATGACGCTTACGAGAACGCTTGATATGTTGCCAGTAGGTCAAGTTATTTAATCCTTTCCACATAAACCATTGGCGAAACATAGGAAATTTATGCTCAACCTGTTCATGCCAAAACAGCGCTCGGAGAGGAGAAAAACAGGAAATAATTGATTTCTCAATCCGCTTTGCTGAATATTCAGATCTTTGGAATTAACGACAAAGTGGCCACTTTTTAAGCCATCCTTTAATTTACGTATATTCAGCTGCCGATATTTATTCAGCAACTTACGCTCAAAATACACGGGAAAAGTTATTATTGATCTGCACGGTCATAAAACCGCAGTCCCCAGATCTATCTATACAAATAATAGAAGACTTTCCCGAGGATTCTGTTATTTAGCGAGTCGAGGCGCCGCGATTTTTTGATGGACTTAACTCATCAGAGCGCATTGACGTTCGTTTATCAGCGAAAGTATTTTAGGCGCTGATTCAGCCAACCGTTTCACTCGACAGTTGCACGATTTCAAAATTATTAGCATACGGTCGTTCGCCAGATATTCATGAAGCTTTTTTTAATTAACAGAATTTTGCACTTACGGCTGCTTTCGATGTGTGGCTCCAATCTTTTCGGATTACCGAAACGAAGCATTTGAATAATGATTAAATATTTGATAAAGTTAGTATCGCGCAGTTCAATCAACAATGGAGTTGGCGAATAACTCGAGTGTTCGATTAGTTTATAAATGACCAGACTAAATAGTGAGTGCTCCAGACAGAATGTTCTTACTTTAGTTATTACCATTGAAATTAAAGAAAAGTGAACTTGATTCTTAAATAAGCTCAAGTTAGTGTTCGTTGATGGTATTTGCCTTCAGATCTAATCTTCAATCATTTGTAAATTGCTCTTCGTCTCATACTGATAAAGTGTTTTATCTGAAAAATTAATACCAGTATCTACTTATCCAATGACTATCATCAATTTGGACAGGTTCATTATACAAAGCAACGAAATTTGCTTTTGTAGAATCAGCATGTATATTGCTTTCAGTGTATAACGTAAATAATAAAGATTTCCGATTATATATTACGAAACTGTGATTAATGTACGTAATTTGTATGTAAATGTATCGCGCGAATATCATTTATATTTACATTTTACACGTCAATCACAATTTTCGCAAGGCTTTATTCACTTCTTGCATTCATTTTCCTTTATTTTCCCGTCTCTTCTGATTTTCACTATCATAAATCTATCCTTCTTCGGAAAACTACAGAAGCGGGAACAACAACAAAAATCAACCAAAAATGAAACCATGGTTGTGTATAAAAAGGATTTTTTTTTCAATCCAGACTTTTTCCATTTAAATTGTATTCGCATCAAAATTCAAGCAACGTACAAACAACTGTTTGTATATTTTACTCATTTCTACAGAACCACTCACAGACGCTTCAGCCTTTCAATTAATATCTCAAATGAAAGACAACAATTCCTGGTTATCGCTAGATATGCGAAATATTTTTCGAGCAATTTCCGCATACGTTGGCGTACTGTATCTTTGACGGGGACTCTTGTCGAACAAATTTGAAGAAGACATGTTTCGGCAAATAACTCTTTATCAAATCGGCTTTCTTTTTCTCCCATCGCTGCTTTGGGTATTTGACTCTCTATCATTTCTTCTCCCGCTCCCTCTCTATCTCTCTCTGTCTAACACACTCCCCGCGCCTTAGATGAGAGGATCAAGTTTGTCAACTTTGATCCAAAGCACTTCTACGGAACGTCACGGTCTCGAGCACAAAGTACACACGTATGTCCTGCGCTACTGTGTGCCAGGAATGTGTTACAACTTTGGCGTACATCTCTCATTATCCTTTCACCTTGTTTAATCAAGATTACTGGTAATTAATTAGACAAAGGTAAGTGCAAACTGAGTCGCTTTTGCGTGGGCGTTTTTCCACTCTTCGGTAGAAAAAAACAAAACAAAAAAAAAAAAAAAAAAAAAAAAAAAAAAAAAAAAAATAAGGCAAACAACTATAAAAAAATAACGCTACCGCGAAGGGAAGACATAAAAGCAAAGATGCAACCAACAGTCGGCGACAGTTAAACCGAACTGAGCATGTAGTCGGATACAGAGCTCTACAAACTGTTTCGCGTGGTACGCTCATCATAAGATGAGAGACTAGAGCAGT
>JABFOV010004417.1:0-13987 GCA_022817685.1 Aradophagus sp. ZL-2020 | reverse complement strand
CCAGCGCCGTTACTCTCCCCCGCCCCCCACCCAACCCCAATATCCCCACCCCCCTTTGTTACCCTTAATTCACTTTAATTAATTCTTAAACCCGCTTACTAAGGATTGCCGTTTCGCCAATCCTTTCGCGCCGATCACGACGATCCTTACGTCATCGTCGTTCAGAAATTCGGTTTGATTAAAAAGTATATAAACACACGATTTATACATATATATTGCTTTGGAAATAGACAACCTCGGCACGAAAGGCTTCGGCAACAGTAAAACGCGAAACGGCAAGGTTCAGCATCCCCCCTCCCCCCATCCCGAATCAATCCCCTTTGTATCGCGGGGTTAAACGTTTGCCCCACCCCACCCACCCTTTCCCTTTCCCCCTTTCATCTTTTGTACAATGGTTAAAATTAAAAAAAACTCAATAGTCAATTAATTGATCGATCAATTAATTAATAATAATAATCCGCCTCTACCCGTTAAACCTTCTTCACGCACTTAATTAGCCCTCCATTAATCATCGTAATCCGAGTCAATCAATCGCTCGGGCACGATTGATTGACCGTCAAGTTATAAAAATCGTTCAGACATTCATGAAAATAAAAGAAAAAAAATGATAAAGTCTAACGAGAAAGTTATAAAAAAAAAAAAAATAAAAAAAGTTAAACAAAAAGAGTAAAAAAAAGTGAACAGAAAATCAGAAAGATTCCGCGTCGATCTTTCTACCAACCGTGTATCAAAAATAAACTTTTATCATTTAAACTCTCTCACTTCGCCTTCCGCGTTGCCTACTCTTCGCTCTCAATCTTACTCTCTTCAATTTTTCATATTAACTTTTAACCCCAACACGCTCCGAACTCCGTGGAGAAGCGCGTACCAGGAAAGATTTTTTTGGTTTCTTCAAAAACATTATAACATTTTGCAAACATTTTTTTAATGTTACAATCTTCATCCAACGTTCTAAAAACGTTCAAAAATGCAATTTTTAAGTGGATTTAAATTGTTTTTACTTTGTTATATCTTCTATAATCAAGTTTGAAAGTAAATCAACATTAAATGTAACTTATAATTTAGTGCATAAGAAAACTATGAAACTATGAAAAAAGAAACCATAACTTTTCATGGTATCGTTCCCTGGCTGCGGGTTCACTGAATTCATGCATATTTTTTCTCCTTTTTTTTTCTTTTTTTCTTTTTTTTTTTCTTTTTGTACGAAAGTTGTCGTGGGACAACTTGAAAGGAAGATTCAAGGTAAGCCGCGGTGAGCGCGGCTATATGTCAGTCCGATAATTGGTCGTGATCAATATTTGTTTCTTTTCCATTACCTTTATATCATATCTCTTTTAGCAGTCAATCAATTTTAGCCCCATCATTTTGCCCTTTTCTTGGATCAAAGTGCTTGTTCAGAAAGGTCTGCAAATTTGCCTTGTCGTAATTGTTTCGAAAACGGCGTTGCGTCCAAAAAGGAGCAAGATCGAGAGTCACGGGCGTCGTTGATCAATTTCATCAGTGCCGCCCTCTTCGCTTGTAATGCCACGTGTCTTATCAGTTAATCGCAATGACTTATCAATTATTTAATTCTTACTTAACACACGCACACTCACGCATTATTACGTCCAACGTAAGAATCCCTGAAAGAAGTTTGTGTGGCCCTTAACAAGAAAAACGGTTAAGCGAACGGTTTCGGCCGGGGCGGCGCGCGGCCAATCAAAGTTGTCGCTGGCAAAGAGCGGTGGCGCTGCGGTTGACGGGCGATTGGCTAGGTGGCGTTGCGCGAGGCGCCGCGGCCGCTCCTTAATCTTTGGTATTACGGCGCAACAAGAATCGTCGGCGGCCACGGTTAATCGTTGCCCAGTACCGGCTTTACTTCCCGCTAAATCGACGTGACTCGCGGGCCAACGTGTCGCCCCGACCGCCAAGTCGCCAAATCGGTGCGAAACAATTAATAATAGTTGACAGTTTTCGAAAAAAAAAAAAAAAAAAAAGTAAAATTTTAATGAAGAAAAGACGAAAAAAAAGGCCTGTGTAAGTAATGTAAACATAGGAATATTAATTGAATATTAGTATCAGTAATATTATAATATTAATATTATATATAGTACCAGTAAGTAGTAATGTAGTACAACAGTTATATAACGCAATTATGTAATCGTAACTTAATTCTTCTCTGTATATCTTATAACTTTGAATACGTAGATTTGCTTCTCTGCTGCCCTCTCTGCGCAACTAACTCTCCCATCCTCATCTGTTTTCAAAAAAACTTGCATCTTCTAATTCTCCTCGCATTCTTTGCGCAATTTTAATTACTCTTTCTCTCTCGCTCTCTCTCTCTCTCTCTCTCTCTCTCTCTCGCGCGCGTTCTCTCTCTCACTTTCTCTCTCGGCTCGCACTACTTTAGTTTAAATTCTTTAATCATAATCTGAATGAGGTAATAAGGTTGTGTTGTGTCCGTGGTCCATTGACGTCGTCGGTGAAACGTCGTTGCGCTTTATCCTCGCAAGCGCCCTCTATCTTTCAGGTCGCAATCGACGGCTTCACCGAGGAAAATGGATTCGCGATGCTGGTTGGATTGTGTGGTCGGTGGGTGTCGGGTGTTGTGGCTGTTGTTTGTGGTGTTGTGGTGCTTGTCGGTTTGCTCTTTGTTTCTAGTTACTGGTTAAGCTGCGCTTGCTGCTGAGGTGCTTGCGGTTGTTGGTTCGTGGGCGAGGAACTTTGCTGCTGGGCCGTTTGTTGCTCGGCACCGGACTGCTGCGCGCTCGAGTTGCCTTGTTGCGAGGTGGCGCTGCCATCTCGACGCGACCTGGTGGCGCCCTCTTGGCTGCTGCCGCGACCTGCGCGCGAGCCGACGCCGCCCACTCCGCTGCCGGCGGCTTGTGGCTGAATTACCATTGCGCGGATTCGCCTCTGGGCAGACTGCAAGACAACATTTTGATTAGATTGTTGAAGAACATGTTTAAAGCTTAATCGATTCCGTAGGGAATTCGCTGATTACTTGTAACTCAAGAGCCATGTCAGTAATATTAATTCTGATATATCATAATGCCTACTTATAGTAATCGTTTTATTACACTCAAATCTCACTTATCTAATAGCCGTTATTTTAATCTTCTTGAAGTTTCCAATGTTTATTAGTAAACGAAAATAAAATATCTGCGGTATATTATTAAACCAAGGAACGTAGTAATAACTTTTGGTTAAAATGCTATCTCTGTCTAATGTATATATTGTAAAGCCTTTTACTTATATATACTTTTCTTCATACAAATAATAGTATTTTTTGATTGAATAATTTTACTAAAAGAATGTCTGAGAATTCAATTTTTTCATTTTTGTTTACAATATATGTTACTAAATTATATATAATCAACTTTCGTTTATAAATAAACGTTGGAAACTTCAACTTAATTCATTTTAAAACCATATCTGTTAATTTGGGTTTTTGCTTCTCTCTCAAAAGAAATGGAAATATCAATAATTTTTGAATTTTTGAGAATGTACGAGAGCAGATGCTTTAAATGAGAGCACTTTAAGTGAGATTCGACTGTAGTTGGTTGTTAAAAGTTTGTTAATTTTGGTCAATGAGATCGATAGAATGTTGATAGATTAAACGGAGCCAATGTTCTTAGAAAACAGAAATCAGCACGGGATCCATCTTTGATTTTCCTGTTCTATCAAGCAATTTGTCTATAGTTAGACAACTGCCCAAATGTCACAGGTTGTATAGCTTTCTATACATAAATATGGAAATGATTATAAATCACAAAAAAGAAATTCAATTTATTTATGTAAATCAAGTTTCTAACTTCAGCTATAAATTTAATAACTGAAAAAAAAACTTTCTTCTTTGGATATTTACTATGTTGGTATTGACACATTAACAGTCAATATCAACTCCATTTTATCTAATAAAATTATAAACATTTTAGTATCAAAAGCAAAATTTTAATTGAAAATTAATTGAAATTGAAATTAACAATCAGAGGATTCACTTTGAAAATTTATTTTTTAGTAGTTAAAAGAAAGAATAAAGCATGACACAGGAATTGATTATCGAATGTAATGACATCTATATAGTGGGTTAACTGTGAAGGAATTTTTAAAATTAATACAAAATTAATTTTTTTAACAAAATTTAACATTTTCATATTACAATTGCAGCTTTCCAGTAATCAAGGATTGCAGCTAAACAGCTTTTTGAAGTCAAGTTGAGTGAGATTGCAATAAAGTTAATGTCACAATAGTTACCTGTACAGAGAAGAACGGGCCAATAATATGCACAGTGGTTTCTTCGTCAGCGGCTGGTGGCGTAGATTGCTGTTCCGATAGCTTAATCACACTGCCAGTCACTCGCTGAAGCTCTCGTACGTTCTGGCCACCTTTGCCGATTATTCGCCCAACTTGCGCGCTTGGGACTAGGATCTCCACCGTGAGCCTCACGTCCTCGGTACCCGCAACGAAACCTTCTTCGCGCATCTTTTCAAAGATCAAGCATTGTGCCTGTAAAACAAATTATTTTCTCAATTTCTCTCTTCTAGTTTTGGATCAACTTTAATTTACCACTTTAATGATCCAACAACACAAAAGCCTCTAAGTGGGGGTAATGCCAATAGATGCCTTGACATGATAGATAGTCTGAACAAAAGTATCCGTATAGAAACCTATATAGGAATTTGACACAGAAACCTACATAGAAACTTACTTGGGTTTATATATATGAATCCATACCATTTGGAAACCTATCTGAGTTTCCTTATAAGTGATAATTTGATCCAATTTAACTCATATGGGAACCCAGATAGGTTTCTATATGGTATGGGTTCCTATAAAGGAACCCAAGTAAGTTTCTATGTAGGTTTCTGTGTCAAATTCCTATATAGGTTTCTATTTTTTTGTTAGGGAGGAATTTCACTCGTATGTAGCATGCTATATATAGGGATTTTATTATCCTATTTTTTGAGATTCTACGTAGGAAACAATACCATATAGTATTTTATGTAAACTTCCACGTGGGAATAATTTGATCTAGTTAGCACTAATAGATCCTAGGATAGACGACAGGTTTGGTAAGAACTCATCTGCATTAATTTTCAAATAATGGTTACTGAATCAAAACTATATGAAATGATTTGAGTTTTCATTTAGGATTTTAGTAGACCTTAGACCATACCAGCTAGAAACCTAAATTGAAAATTTGTACAGGTTTGGATTCTTACTTGAAAATTCTTTTTTAGAACTTTTTAGTCTGAAGTTTAGGTAGAATTGTAAGCAGAAGAACAGAATACAAACCTTCCATTGGGACTCGGGCGAGCCAACGATTGTGACCTTCCGTTCGGTCTGTTGCTCGGCCGGTTTGTCCTGTTCGAGTGGCGCAATTTTGACGCTGGCGCCCGAGAATCTGATGATGTTCCTAATGTGCGAGCCTTTGGTACCAATGATCGCGCCCACACTGTTGCTTGGGATGTAGAGAAAGGTCGTTTCCTGGGTATCTGCGGCTGGAACACCCTGCTGGGATGGCAGGCTACTTTGGTAGGGGTAAGGCGTCGGACCAACCCCTGCTGAGTACAGGCTCGGAACTCGGGAACTGTATCCCATGCTAGCAGTCGACATCATCGCCATGGGGTGCAGTCCGGGGAACATTATTGTTTGTGGCTACAAATATTGTATTTTTTTATTTCACGATCATTTGCTTGGTCCGAAATTCGATAAGAGCAATTTGTAAACAGTAAATTTAATTAAAAAGATTTATAAGAAATTCCGTAGATATTGCGCGGTCGAAGCTTATGTTTTTGATAATTGGTGATAGATGGAAATTTCAGAATGGGTCCTGACAGAGATAGATATAAAGATAGAGTTTGATGATATAATCTCATATACCTTTGTAATGCATTGCAAAAACATACAGTTTGATTTTCTTATCTACATTTGATGATGCAGTTTTAAACTTATCTTACTCTAATTTATATAAAAAAAAACTTTTTCCACGATGAGAAAAAAGATTGTATCATCTCGAGATGGTAAAAAAAAGATGGTACAATCTCACCAGCTTATGTTGAACAACTCTCTGTTTTACAGTGGGCCACCTCAAACTTTGGCGAGTCAAAAAAGAATGGTGCAATCTAGACGGTACAATAGATTGTACCATCTATTTTTTTTATCATCTTAAGATGGTGCGATAATTTTTTTCCACGTAATACATCATTAGCTAATTATAATTGCCACTAAATAAGAACTTAACAAATAAGAACCTGTTTTTCAAGTAATCAAAAAATTGTCACTTACAGCCATGGCTTGCAAATCGTTTTCGTAACTCTGTCGGAGTTTGCTGGAAATCATAGCTTCAGCCTTGCTCATGTTTTCAATGGTACCCTTGACTGTGATGATGCGCTCAAGGTTGAAGCTGCTAATATCGTTGATACTGCTGACCGTGATCTTCGTGTCCGTGTCCTGCATTATTCTTTTGATTGTGTTGCCACCCTTGCCAATTATTCGTCCAATCAAGTTGTTATGAGCAAGCATTTTCAGCATAATCTCACTAGAATCGTTCACACTTAACAATTATGTTTAGATTAATCATACATTCTTGTGAATCCTAAATCCAAATAAAAGTTTATTATTATCAACGACATCGAGAAATGCTTCTCCAAATCGCTGTTTATGACTTCAATTTATACAAAATAATTGTGTTTCATGATAGAAGACGATTCTAAATATCTTCTGAATGTTATTTCAACAAAGTCAATTAGCAGAAATAAAATCAATTACAGTAACAATGTTTATGAAAGATATCGCCGTCACAATTATAAGTATAAAATTGAAGCTCAAGCATTTAATTGTACATCACTGAGAAAAAAATAAAAGCTTTCCGTAATTTGAACTAAATTCTCAGTAGAAATTGTCATTACTGAAGTTTTCAGTTGAAACAACTGAAAATTAGAGCTTCGTTTTGTATGAATATTCAGTAAATCCAACTGAATAAGGTTTCATCTAAATACATTTTTCTCAGTGATTTTGATAAAAGCAGGTGATGCTTTCCTGCAAAGATACCTACCCTTTGTTCATGCTGTTGGCCTCCTGTTGCATGACTTCTAGGATCTTTTTGCATGCATTCGTGCAGTTCTCGGGATTGCCGTAGATTGTAATCGCCTTTTCCAAAGAGCCGACGTTGTCCTTTCGGTGAACGTCAACTCGAGCCCGGGTCATTTGGGTGATTTGTCGGATGGTGGAGCCCTGCCGGCCGATGATCGCGCCAACCATTTCGGATTGAACTATTATGCGCAATGGGAAATCGGTTTGCCGACCAGAGCCTGGCAAGCCTGAGAATCCGACGCCACCACGCTGATTGCGACTCCTTCGTCGCCCTTCAGCGTTCGACATCTCGGCTTTTAACGGATTGCCTTCGAACTCACGGCCATTTATTTGTGACAGTGCTCTGGAAAATAATATTGAAACTTTTAAAAATCGTCAAATCAAATATAAATACTAAAAAGAGGGAATTAGTAATTAATAACTATGATTCTATACCAGAATTTGATAGAAGAATCTATGTAGGTACCTAATTAGGATTCAAAGTAGGAACATAGATGTCAGAGTTTGACAAAGGAGGTACCAGTTTATCTAGGAACTTCTCTTTGGTTCCTAAGTGTGATCGACTATCAGTCAGATGGGAAGATGAATATTCAAGTGGCTTGGGTTCCTACTTAGAATTATATCGACCCATTGAACCAATCTTAGCTATAATGTGTTCAAATCTGGGACCACATTTGAACCAGTCTAGGTCCTTGTCTGAAGATCTATCTCGAAGACCTATAATATTTGGTCCAGATTGGATAAAAATCGTTGATCTTGACCTAATTTAGACCTAAATTAGAGCCAGATGTGGACATAGGACTGAATTAATATGGACTAGAAATTAATTAAAATTCGACCTATTTGGTTCTATTTGGTTCAATGGGTAGGTTCCTATTAAAAGTATAAGTTCCTATTAAAAATCTCAGTTTGGCTTCTGTGTAGGTCCCGAAATAGTCTATCAATTTTGTATAGAAATTTATTCTAATTTACTAAATTATTGTTCTGTACAACATTAATCATATAGTTTTAACCAATTCGGACGTAGTCTGTACTGCTTCTACAAGGCGCTATATCAAAATGGTATAGACGATTTGCAAAAGGTGTAGAAGACCATACAAAATTGATATAACATGGTTATTAAAAAAATTTGTCAAATGTATCTATCTCTAAATGTTATCACTAACTTCTTTTATTATAAACAACCATTCGTAACTTTTTATTTCCAAATTGCTATATGAAAATTTGAATTTGGTATTTTACAATGAATAAACTCGGTTTAATACCATTTAAAATCAAAAATAAAATCTAAGTACTATTAATCATGAACACATATTGAAAGTCTAATTTTTAATTTACTTATCAATTCAAATATTTAATTGTGCATACACTAAATTTATTTATATTCATTGACATAGATAAGTTAATTAAAAGCTGTAATTTATGAGGCATACTTTTGTGCTTGCTCTTGTGACTCATAACTGACGACCACGCTTTGGGTATTGGTGTTGTTGTCCCTCAACGATGGGTTCACTCGCTCGCAATTCTGAAACGTTCCACATCCCGCCAAAACATTCTCCAAATTAGTGATGTCGAAGTTTGCTGGCAAGTTGCTTACAATAATCTTGGATGAACCACCACTGAAACAAATGAAAAAAAAAATTACCGTTAGGACAATCGTTTATACATTTTCAAACTTCATTAAATAAAACTAAACTAAGCCGTATTAAATCAATCGAAACAACTAAAATTTAATTTAATTTTATTGGTAATTTGATGAATATCCAATAAGATAATGATTATTTTAAAAATTGGATATTAATATCCAAAAAATATCTAAATTCTTGCAACATAATTGATCAATCGTCGTAGAAAAAAAGTTAAAAATAAGTAAATGATGAAAAAAAAAAAGAAAAATAGAAGACTTGAGAGGAAGTTCCGGTTAATCTTATCAGGGGTTAGACTCGATGTGACAGCTGAAAGGCCAGGCAGAAAAATCACACGCTCAACGATAAGATTAGCCGTAATTTCATCCTCCCGATATTTCCCAGCAAACAATGCGTTCCGCGAAATGGCTCGTCGCCGAAGCCGACCGTCCATTTTAATTCCGACATTTTTCAATAGCAGATGATGTTGCTGAATTGGGCCAAATCCCGGGATATATTTGGCTTTGATATGGGAAGTAATTGAAGGTCACGTTTCAGGAGCAGGAAGAACGTAAGAAGGGCGCGCGCACCGAGAGGAGTGGGGGAAAAAGGGGGGGGGGGTGGAGGGTCGTTGTGCGTCAACTCTCGCTTTCATTTCTATCGATTTTTCGTAGCCATCGAGTTACCCGTCATTGACATTGCTGGGGTCGCTGTCATTGTGACTGCTGATGGATTTCGTTTTTGGAACTGGGGGATTTCGCTTTGTCGAAAGAGAAATGAAATAATATTGAGGGAAAAATGGGGGAGAAGTTAGGGAAAACGAGATAGAGTAGTGAAGATGTGTGAAATTTGGTGCGAGAGGTAAAAGTTTATTTAAAAATGTTTATTTAGAGGATCGTAAAGTGGATTGTAAAGTATGAATTTCAAAATTGGCGCCAAAATCATGATATTAATGGTTAGATAAAAAATGATGTATAAAATAAAAAACAGTATGAACAAATCGATATTTCCTTGAATCTTTTCTGCTTACATGCAATTTTTAAGATAACATTCAATGGAAAAACTTTGTTATGATTTTAACCTATATTTTAGTTTAGCTCAACCAAAACAAAAACTGAGAGAAGGTTTTTTGTGAAAATATTGTGTGATAATCAAGTAATTCGCATCAAATTGAAGACAGTTTAAGGGAAAATCGAGCTGTTCCCTTTATTTTTAATATCAGTTCCAATTTATTGCATTATTTTATGAAAAATACTTGAATGTTGATAATGTAACAATCTTTTGCAATTTTTAAGTACGTGGTCCCCTTACTTTCTTAACGTAGGACTATCATGAAATTAAAATTACAAAAATTTATAGAAACTTTGGGAAAATATGAATTAAGTATTTTTCAATGATTCGTTAAAATTTCAGGATTGATTGTCTTAATACTTAGATATTCGGAGTCAAAGTTAAAAAAAAAATTGTTTTGAAAGACTGTCTTAGAATTAACATCAACAATCACTAGCATATCTTTTTAAGGTATACTCTATTTTGAGCTCACAATGTACTTCAGATTAAACAATCGAAATATATGGGTCACAATTTGTGGGCACCCTTATCAATACAATGACGATGATCTTTTAAAGGATATTTGCGGCTTAACCTTTTGACGGTGTGCGTGTCCGGAGTGACGGGGAAGAATCGCGCTGTATAAAGGAAGAGGGAGAAAGATAGATTCAAAGGCGGGGAGGGGGTGGGTAGTAAAAAATTAACAAACACAAAGTATTCAGCAAAACGAAATGAGTTAAAAAGGTTGTAGAAAAAAGGGGACTATCGGGGGGTAGGGTACGAGGTAAGGGAGGGGGCATAAGCAGAACAAAAACAAAGTGTCTTGTAAAATAAAGAAGTATCCACTAAAATAGAACAAAGATTTAAACAAGTTAAGAAAAAAGGGGGAATGATTGTCTGGTTGTGGGGTACACGGTGGGGGATGGGGTGTAATTGGGGGCCAAGCATAAGAAAATTAATGTGTCCTCAAGAAAAGTATAAGATGTTCGAAAAGTTGAAAAAAAGGGGGACGACTGTTTTGGTGTGGGGTACATGGTGGGGGGTGGGGGTTGATTGGGGGCCAAACAAAAGAAAATTAAACTGTCCTGAAGATGAAGTATAAGATGTTCGAAAAGTTGAAAAAAGGGGGACGACTGTCTGATGGGTGGGGTACGGATTAAAGGGGTGGGGGACGTATATGGTGGTGTCTCTTTTATTTCAGAAACGAAAGAGAGCACACGAGCTTATTGACGCGCCTGGCCGGACACTCCACCCTTTTATACCTTCGATACCTTTGAACCCCCACCCCCTAGCCGCCCCACCCATCCCTTGTTTACTTTTCCTCCCTCTCTTTTTCGCGTCTGTTTTGTTAACGCGCGCTCGCGTTTATTTACTCGCGAAAACTCTTTCAACCCTTTCCGTCCTTCCGAAATAATTGAAAATGAAACGGCAATTCGAGGTAAAGTTGCTGGTTTTTAGCAAGCTTGAGCTGAATTTGTGAGAAAAAGTTTTGATATTCTAAAAAAGGTGACAGCGAGAGCAAAATTATATGTATTAATTAAAAAGATGAAAATCCAATAGTAATAAAGGTTCTTCAAGAAAAAGAATGCAAGACCTCATTTTTGCAATAATTTGTTCAATAAAAAAGTTCCTGCAGTCAAAAAATAATAAAATCTCTGATTATAAAAAAAAAAATTTGTAATATATATATATATTTTTTTTTTATTATCAATTAAATATTTTCCTCCAAACTTTTGTGGAAAATTTCCATAAAAATTGAGAGCAATTTTAAAAGTTACGATTCAAAAGATAGTGGCAAATGAAATAGTGGAGAATTCGTGTAAAGAGGGGTAAAGGGGGGGGGGGGGTACTTTGACGTATTCTTCGTGTTCGCAATGCTAATCGTAGCGATGCATCAACGTTACTTAATGGTGGTTCATCGTCACGAAATCGGGGTGCAAACGAAGAGTTAATTATGTAATTGCTTGGTACGTGACATGCGCATGTGTTGGTGATTGTCTTTACGGCTCATTTAAATTTATTTTCTTGTAATTTAGCGACAATTTTCAGCAATTCGTCAGGTTCAAAATAGTTACGCATTGAACAAATTAAATAATAAAACAGTTTTTTTTCACAAAATCAATTATATATTTCTTTTTTCTGTTTTTTACTTCTTTTCATTTCTTTGTTTGTTTTTAATTAACACGTTGAAATTTCGTTAATAAGCATTTAAAAAAAAATTATCTAAAATATTTCCAGCCATAATATTGTATTAAAAGCAGATTAATTAAATAGTAAAAAATGTCCGAGTCAAACAATACAAGTTTTATACATTTTTTCTTTTTTCAATTATTTCATCAGTTCGCTTAATTTTTTTTCAATTACTGAAATAATTGCCGAAATTCCGTGATATTTCCAGTCATGTTACTAAAAAATGAGCGAATAACAAAATGCGCAATTCCACCCGATTTTACATTTTTCGATTATTTTAATTATTCAATTATTTTTCAATTTTTTCAATTATTCACTTGTTTTTCAATTACTTGAATAATTGAAAAAACCCTAAAAGAATCCATCACATGAATTAAAAATATCAAAAAAAATTGCTTCCTTCATACTTCTTTCTTTTCAATTATTTAAATTATTTTTCAGTTTTTGTAATTATTCAATTCTTTTTCAATTACTTGAATAATTGAAAAAATCCTACGAAATCCATCACGTGAAATAAAAATGTCAAAAAAAGTTGCTTCCTTCATACTTTTTTCTTTTCAATTCTCTGCACGTGAAAATAATGTCCGAAATTCGACTGCAGTCGATATAAAAACTTGGAATGAAAGGAACGCGCGTCATTATCGAAAACTATTAGAAAACGTAGCATTATCTCGCCACTTAATACATTGTATCATAAATACTCGTTGTTCAAATATAGCCGTTTATTATCGGGCGAGATAATTAACGCGGGGCGCGAGGGGGGGGGGGGTCGAATAGGACGGAATTAATAACGCCCGATTTTTCGGCCGGGGCGTGTGCGTGGAAAAATTTCGCCGCGCGCCTTTTTGCCACGCGTCCAAGCGCAACGGCGCCGTTATTGACGAATTTTCGCCGGGCCGGGGAATCGTTGACTCTTGGCGCCCGTGAAATAAACACAAACACAAACGGCGGCCGACTATTTTCAAAAATCAATGCCCCTTATCTTATCAATATCCTAAATACCGATTATTCGTCGACAGCTTTTCTTGTCTTTTATAATCTTTTGTAAAAAGTTCCGACATTTTCATGCGAGTCTTTCTTGACGGCTATTTTTTTTATTAATTTATCGGACATTTTATATTTATTAATTTTGTCTATATATGTGTATGTATATATACGTGTAGATAAAAGTATATATATATTCCTATGTATATAAATTTATATACATGTATATATAAAATATAATATATACATATACGTATATATAATTTATATATATTATATATATACATATATACGTATATATTGCACAATTTTAATTACTTTTCAATATTATATATATGAGAAAAATTTTCAATACCTTCTCCAAGATTTATCGTAAGTCTTGAATTGCGTGGAGGACGCTTGCTGTGTAACGTCACTAACGAAAGCGGCACGGTAGAGGTAATCCGGATTTAAGACCGAAGTCGGATACATTGTTTATACAATTAACTAAAGTTTTATGTACAATTCAATAAATATACAACGTGATCGCGCGCAATCGAACGGATGTCACATGTGGTCGTCGACTTGTGACTACACTTTGGCCCGAAAAAATTCGAAGCACTCTACGCGCGCAAAGGTGGATCGTTAGGATGGCGCTAAAATCGGCGTTTTCCGTCGAAAAGCCCAAGTGCCGCGATAATTCAAATTTCATCATATACAAAATTTATGTTGTACAACGAATAATAATTATTTTAATAATTATTAACACGTTTTCGAATTTTATACCGTTATTTACGAAAAATCGCGATTGAATTTTTTTAAACTGAAAAATAAAACGTATATTATAATATTAAAAAGGAAAGAAAAAAAAATCACTCTTTTCGAATAACAAAAAAAAAAAAAAAAAAAAAAAAAAAAAAAAAAAAAAAAAAAACAAAGAACAAAAAAAAAAAAAATTCATGTGTTACTTATCATCTACCTTGTCGATCACAACTTCGGTTGGCTGTTTTATGTAGCCGCTACTAGTGTCTACTTACTGTTTAATTCTTGTATACAATGCTAGTCTTGCCGCTGCGCTCCCG